>JAODUH010002344.1:0-35086 GCA_027564835.1 Typhlichthys subterraneus | reverse complement strand
CTCTCTCTCTCTCTCTCTCTCTCTCTCTCTCTCTCTCTCTCTCTCTCCCTCTCCCTCTCTCTCTCTCTCTCTCTCTCACACACACACACCTCTGCCTACTGTCCCTAGACCCAGCTCTAGCCCTATAGCCGTGTGTTGTTGAATACAAAGCCAGATCCATCCTGGATGCCAGACAAAGCTTGAGCCAAGACGGCCATAATGAGGCACAGTACCGATGCGAGCGGTGGAGATGTGAAGGTTGGCCAGACAGGCCTGCATTGCTGTATCCCCCCTGAACTCCATCAGCCCCCCCCCACCCCCCCCGGGCCCAGGACAGTACCAGGAGCACCTCGCTAAATCCCCGTGCATGTTTAACCTTGCGGGGTGTGAAACAGACAGTAAACTATGCCGATATTCTCCGCACACTTCCACTGCAGTGCAACTCCTATTGCCGCCATTCATTACAGTAAATCCCGAATAACACTTTTAGGCAAGTTATGGAAATAGGGATATCATGAATGATTAAATGACGACTCTAAAAGAAATGTGCTCACTTTCTTTCCCAGCATCGCAAATGTATGTTAATGCTCATCTTTAGGGATTTAGATTGTTTGTGTGTGCGATTGTAGATGTATTTGCATTTGTTTGTGTTTGTGTGTACTGTACAGTAGCCTGCAGCATTTGCGTGTGTGTGCGTTTGCATGTGTGCGTGTGTGCGTGCCCATCCATCCATCCATCCATGAGTGTCTAGCTAGAGGCCATGTCAGGCAGCGCTAAGGGGAAATGTAAGTGGATATGGCACCACATAGATAGACAACCTAATGGAACGCACGGCCGAGAAATGCCGGACATCAAACAGCGATGAACCAAAAAAAAACAAAGCATGAAAATGAATATAGTCCAAACAACAGAGGGGATGGGAGAAGGAAGAACGCAGGGAGAGAAATTAACTACTGCAGCAGCATTCCTCTCCAGGGCGCCCGAGAGACTGTGTCAGTGCAGCCGGCTGACTCTTGATTAAAGCCGTATATGAACTCCCACCCCGCCGCACTAGCAAGCAGGACGCGCTCGCTGCCTGCTCTCATCCTGTAGTCCCTTTTCTCCTCGCAGATCCCTCTCTGCCGCTGCCCTTTCCTTGTCTCTTGGCGGTAATAGCCGGGGATCCATTTCTGTAATTTTCCCAGCGCTATCACTGTCAGCTGCTAAAGGTCGGGCAGAGGAAGGGCCGCACGCTTTCAGTCACTTAGCAAAAACGGAGCCAATCTCTTTGCCGTGTCAGAACTAGATGACAGGGACCCGGTGTTCAGTCCAACCACCAAAGCAAGCCTGAATAGAGCGTTGTCTATTTCATCATCACCTAATAAATCAACTAGCACGATAGCAAGGCTAACAGCGTTAAATATGCTGTGATATTATTTGTAGGATTACAGTACACAAATGTGTATTTATTGTTTTATTATCTAATATATACAGTATTACGTTTATGCCTCTTGTTTGTTTAACAATCTATTTAATCTATTACTTCCCTAATCTCTCCCCTTTTTACAGTGTAATTGACCTGGGAAGTTGTATGCCATACATTATGTTATGTTTGCCCCTGTAAATGAAAACTAAGTGTGTTTTTCACTATGAGAAATTAGAAAAATGTATAGTGTTTTCTAAATAATCGCCCCTGCAAATACCATGCAATACCATTATTAACTTGCAAACTTACTTGTTTTGTCACATAGATTACCATAATTGTATACGACTGTTAGTCAAAGTAAGCATTTAACTATACAAGCTATCACTCAAGCATACATTATATAATGCAAAACACCATCACCACATCACTTAAACCCCTCAGCGGCAAATTAAAACTCCCTGTGGTGTTTCCATAGCAATGTATATTATCTAAATCTCTATGCACATTAATTATCGTAACCCAAAATGATACAATACAAACAAAAATGCCATTTTAGCTGCCGATGCGAGCAGTGACAGGACTTATTGGGTATATGTGTGTCCCTGGTTTATCTGTTTAGCAATAGCATGGTATATCATGATGCTATGGGATTTCTTTTTCATTCCTCAGAATCAAGTGACCCAATGATTAAATAGATTCACGTGAATCATTCCAGCAAAACAACACAACACAGAGCTGACACCGGTTACTCAACCAACAGACCTGCTATGTTTACTTTGTGTAGTGGTCTTGTCTGGTCATTTCCTGTGTTCCCTGTACATCTCAGACCCTTTTAATTCACTACCAGCAAGTGTGTCCCAGTCTCGTTAGTTCCACCTGTGTCTGGGCAATCATGTCTACCCTGCAAAAAAATCCAGCATCGCTGGTCACCAGCATATGGTATGTTTTGCATGCTGGAACCAGCATGGAATGTTGGTTTGCTGGTACCCCGGCATCCCATGCTGGTTGCTGGTTCTTGTAAGCAGGGCAATGTGTTGTTCATTGTTGTTAACCCAATGTTCTGTCTTGTCTCGGTGTATGTAAGCCCTTGTGTATCTCCAGTTCTCTGTCGGTGTTGGCGTATATGTTTGTTCCTTGTGTTTTGGCTTCGTTTATTAACTAAACATGTTGATTGCGGAATGCTACCAGCCTGTTGTGCATTTGGGTCCACACCACTCCTCCAAGCATTACACTGTGGCAACAATGATTTAACACATACTGTATCTACTGCCCTTTGGCTTGATCAACTGCACTATGGAGAATGCCAGTCAAAATTACACTTCCCACACACACATATACAATTATTCAATACATTCTGTGCAAAAAGTACATATTTCTAGACCACAATACTGCAGAAAGTCTGAGTTCCGCTCAATCAATGTTGTTTTATTATCTTGTAAAAGTACATAGTAAACATGGAGAAAGGCAGATACACTAAATGCATTAACTCTATTAGTCTAGCAGTACTGTGTACTGCAATGTAAAGTACATCTTTATATGTGCGGTATGGAGACCCACTTGGACTGCTTGGCTTTAATGTAAAACGAGGACAAGAAAGAAGCATACAGTAGCCTAGCTGTATGGTGTGTTTACTGTTCATATAGCTACTAACAAAGGGAGAAGCGCAGCACGTCTATTTCCCATCAGAAGAAATCAATGTGAACAAGCTGGGACAAAGGGCATACCCACTGCTATTATTGTGAACACGGAGAATAGGTTCAGACAGGAAGCGGAGTGTGTGTCTGTGTGTGTGTGTGTTTGTGTGTGTGTGTGTGTGTGTGTGCGCGTGGGTCTCGGGGTCGGGTGGGGGCGGTGGGGGAAGTCACGTAGAGAGAAAAGTTAGCCCGAAACAAGATGAGAGATTGTGAAAGAAGGAGAAGACGTGAATGAGAGCGTGTCAGGGAGCGAGGTCAATTACGAGTTCCATCTTGTAGTTGGTGTCTACATTGATTTGCTGGAGACCAGGATCTCAGCCCCTCTCCAGTGCTTTAATTGCCCCCGTGCTGACCCTCTAATTACTTCCCTGGGATGCGGTGGGAGCCCCCCCGCCCCCCGCTATGCATTCTAGAGCTGCCTCTCCAGCAGCCCAAAAGAAACAGACACGACATTAAAGCGGAAGAAAGCACACAAAGTGTGAGATTAACAATGTATGACGTGTGCATGCACAAAAGGAAGAGGCAAATGGGAGCATTGTGAAGACGGGTTGTATTCTGAACAAGAACGAGCGAGCAGAGGAGAGAAGCAAAGATCAGCGGCCTTTGAATATTTCAAGTGGACTGTGGAGTGAGTGTTATCAGCTAGGGAGCGTTCAGTAGCGCAATTCCAACGCATGTCGAGAGCGAGGCTATGTGAGTGATGGATGAGGTGCTCACAGTCCTGCATACATTATTAGTTAACGAGCCGCTGGTTAGATAATCGCTCATAATGAGTGAGCTTGACAGAGGGGTCACATTATTATGAGGAACAACGGGGGGAGCTCTCTTACCTGATGGCTGAAGTCCAAAGCTCCAGTTCACGATGTCAAACGGGTCTTTGCCCGTGCCTTCTGTGGTGACCTGGCTGGGTTCCTCCTTTGACTTTGTTGTCCAGTGACCGCCAAACACAAAGGACTCAGTCACCGCCAACCTGGACTCCATCTGTGTGGCAGCGCTCTCGCGCTCTGTGGTTAGCTGCACGGAGTCTGTAATGGTCAGAACCTCGTGGGGAGTTGTGGCGGGTGAGAGGTCAGGCTGCAGGTCAACCGAACCTGCCGCATTCTCCGTCTCCGCCTGAACCCACCAAATGGAAACGGGGGCTTCCTTGGCAGAAACTGCCAAGGAAGCTGACGAGGTCGTGTGATCTGTTCCTCGCGTGTGTGTGGTTGTCGCGGGGTCTACGGTGGTCACCTCAGAAGACGCGGTCAGGGGCTCCATGGCTGCGCCCGGTGTTGAAACCACAGCCTCGACTGTAGTCACCTCCTCCTGGTTAGAGGGTCCTCCCCCGCTCCTTGTTTGATTCTCACCCCCCTCACCCTCCATAGAAACGGGGGTAGAAGCCAAACTTGAAGTGACACCATTTAGATTTAAAGTGGAGGAAGGGAGGTTGTCAGTTGGGTGTGGCACATAAAGGATCTCCCCTCTGGCCTCCATGTCTGTCTGTGGTTCAGGTGGACCCTCGGGCAGGGCAGTGGGCTGGTCCACCAGTTGCCATGGGTACTGGAGAGTGGTGTGCTGCGTTGCAACGGCAGGCTCGGTGTGGCCCAGGGTGGGGGAGGCGGGGACGCTGCTGCCGTCCAGTGTGCTGGTGTGGGTGTTGGACGCAAACACACCGGGGAAGTTAGCATCCTCTCCGCTCCCCTCTGTCTCTCTGTCAGTTGCCATGGTGGCTGCGGTGGCTGGAGCGTTGCCATCCTCCTCCTCCTCCTTCCCCTCGCCAGAGTAGTTCTCTGGGAAGTCCTGTCTGAAGGAGGCGGGGAGGGTCATCACTTCCAGGGGCGCTGCTTTAGCTTCCAGCGGCTCAGCAGCGGAGTCTTTACCCACGTAGTCCACCTTTCCCGGGGGCATTGTCTCCGCAGCCCACATGCCTTGGCTGCCAGTGGCAGAGGGTGAGGTTGTATCTTCTCTGGATCCCTGGTGAACCCCAGCGGTGTTGACATGCTCGTCGGCCGTTGTGCTCTCATTTGGACCTGGTGTTGCGAGTTCTGCATGGAGGGAAATGAGACAAAAGACTAATTAATTAAGTTCTGTGATGGGGTTGGAGAGAGGGGGGTTGGATTTAATTAGATGTAGAATGAACAATTAAAACTGCATGCATGGCTGCAACAACGCTCTTGAAAGTCTTACAGAGGACCTCGTTTGCACCTTTTAATACATTGATGTATGTTGAAATAATCTCCATAACAGTTTATAGTCAACGAGTCAGCTATGCCCAGATGTGCTTTGCTGTAATTCATTGCATTTGCACAAATATACATATATTACCAGTGTTGTGATGAAAATGTACTTCCCAAGTAAGCAGTAGGTTTGTCTTTAGTGAAGGCATTTTCTGTCATTCCTGCTATAAATAGACAGAGAAAATGACACGTCCAAAGAGTTTTGGATGAAAGATGGAAGTATATTGGCCACCCACACATTCTCAATGGCAAAAAAAGAAAAAGAAGATAAAAATATATTTTCATGGCAAATATGCAAATATTTTTCTCTGTACATCCTTGTATGTTTTTTATTCATCAATGGATCTTTCATCCCATTAACAGTCACTTGTCTGAGGTGGGTCTGGCCAGGAGACAATACCTGGCCACAGGCAACTCGGCAGCTAAGTAAAATTTTTGGTTCATCTATGTGCACCATCTAGACATGTTGCCGACCATGGTGCCGACAGAGGAAACGACCAGATGGTTCATCCAATCAACTGCCAAGTATTTTGTTGAAAGTACAGCCATTCACAAACAGTTTCAATCTACGGCTCCCCAGATGGACTTGTGACAACGATTCCTCTGGCGTGTCAGGTTAGAGAGTCTCAGCTGTAGCTTTGACTTTGTTGTGCTCAGTTATAGAACACAGCAGGGGGTGAAGAATGCCACACAACACATTAGAGAGAGAGATAGAACATACACAAATACGTACCGGCATCAAATAGTCACATGCAAGAGATCTGTTGTTGCTTTACGTCTAAATGTGGTTTATGAGCGTGGGGTTCATTTCCATAAGAGATGTATCTTAGAGTAATTGTCCTATTAATAATCTGAATTGCTAATTAACCAATTTTAATACACACAGATGAAACTGGGAATAATGAAACATATTCATCTGGTTTGATTATCTGTGTAATAATGTAGCTGATATTAAATATTTAGGGGGAATTAGATATAGGTAGGGACGATCTGTGTTGCCGGTGTTTATTTAGACAACGCCTTAGTTCCACCATGCCAAATCTGTTTGTGGAGAGCTACTGAAACCAACAAACTCATAATGAAGTTGATTTAGATGGGCAAATAGAATAAAATCAATGTCCAATGAGAACAGCTCTGCTGTGTTGACTCAGGTCAGGCAAGCACGTTAGGAAGAGAGGCTGGAAGCTGACAATGAGTGCGTGGGGAGAAAGAGTCAAATAATCTGTGACAGAAAGACAGAAGGAATTCTTTAGCTCACACTGCAGCGCATGGTTATTGGTGGTGCATACGCAGAGATATGGCATCTAATAAATATAGACCGGGCTGGGGCTGGGGAGTTAATTCACCGACACATGAATCATTTCATGTTCACCCACACGAGTCCCCCCTTGCACTCTATCACAGCGATTTATTCCTCGGGCTTGATGAGACTGGGGTGAAGTACTCATGTGTTTCCTTGAGGGAAGATAGGGCATCAGTCGCTGACATGCAAAGCTCGGCGACATTATAAATGACTTCCTCCCATTCCTGTCATGTGTCCACGCACACACACCGCGCTGTATTCTCAATCGTGCAGGCAACATGCCACACTGATTATTACTAAGGAGCCCACAGTTGCAAAGAAGAGCGTGATCAATAAGGCAGTTAATCCCCTCCCCCGCCCAACCAACAGATGATGGATTACGGGAAGAGAGATCAACTGGGCAAAGGCGACATTAGAGGGATAATACTTTCTCTCCTGTGTTTCCCATCACCCTCTGTTCATCTTCCTTTTCTCACCCTCCTTTTGCTTGGTGCTAATTACCACCTACTTTCAGCGAGCCGGGCCCTAATTGGCAGAGACGCAGGCGAGGGGTATAGAGGGTAGGGCGAGCATCACCGCAGCCCAACCGTCGCTTTAATTAGATATGGCTGTGAATAATGAATGCACACTAAAGCTTAGATTCTTTCTGAAACAGTAATAACTTTGGGGGGTGAGTATCAGATTTAAGGTAGCCAAGCTTTTGAGTATAATATACAGTATATACAGTATTAATGAAGTTGGCGATTGCTCTGTGAGAAAGCCCTCTAACTTTTATTGGATCACTTTCCCAGTTATTTCTCCACGGGGGGTTAGAGTTTAGCTGCGCGTATCATTATTCTCCATACCAAATATCTCATGTCTGGAGAAGGGTGGGGGAGGGCTGTTTTGCCCCTCTTCTGATCCTCATCCAGGAGTAAGAGACCAGCTCAAAGTGACTTGGCCAAACAGCAGCACAGCAATAACAAAGCTGATTAGCCATAGCTATATATATACTGCAGGTGCATGTGTGCTAAGTTTGTGTGTGTGTGTGTGTGTTTCTGCTTTCAGAGAGTTTCAAAACAGTGCCCACACACACGCGCGCACTTACACACACACATGCACACACACGCACGCACACACTACCGCTAGCCACTATTGTTAATGGAGGTGTGAGAGTTAACCGCTAATGCTTTTATCGCCCAGACCTGGTAAGTGCATCCCAAAAGATTCCTAGCAGCTATTCCAGTCCTAACCGCAGATGACCCTTTACCACCAGGATCACAGGAACCGTGTCTGTACAGAACCAGCGCTTTGTATTATTGCCTGACATACATCAGCAAACAAGCAAACAGCCCCCCTCCCCACACAAGACTGAAATGCCCTCACGACCGCTGTCTCTCTGCAGCGTTGAGCTCTCATTCCATCTCTTTCTGTTACCGCTCATCATCTCAAATAAGAGAGCATATTCTCACCTGCAGCTAAACCAACCTCCAGCCATTAGCACGAAAGCAGACTCTAAATTGCTCTTTGCATTGGGATTTGACAATATTAAACAATTAATCTCGTACATTTTTACTTGTTAACTTTGAAAAGAAAACAATTGAGGTCCCGAGGCGAGTGCAGAAAATACAAATAACGTGGTTTTGGCACAGCTGTGCACACACACACACACACACACACACACACACACTGCACACTAGCAAACACTAAGAACTCAGAAAGGATCATACCATTAGAAGAGGAGAGTGGGTTGGTCGAAGCAGCGCTGAGTTCTTCTTCTTCTTCTTCAGGCAGAGGGGTGGTGTCGTCATGCTCCGGCTTATGGACCGCATGCACCAATGGCACCGCTGGCATCACCTCTTTCTCCTGCTCAGACAGCTCCTCTGCCGGCGTACTGGCAGCGGGCTTCAATGACGCGCTGCTGCTGCTGCTGCTGCTGCTGCTGCTGCTGCTGCTGCTGCTGCTGCTGCTGTTGATGCTGCTGCTGCTGCTGCTGCTGCTGCTGCGGTGCTCCAATATGGCGTTGTCCGAGCCACCTTTGTTGCCCTCCGCCTTTGGTACAACATGGCTTCCTCTGGGCGCTTCGCCCTCCGCCCGGCTCTCCTCCGTCTTCCCCTCAGGCGCTGAGGTGTCCGTGGCTGCGGCAGGAGGATTCCCCGTCTCACCCTCTTCCTCGTTGGCGGTCGAGCGAGTGAAGGGCTTCATCAGGGTGTTGACGAACTCCGCTAGCACTCTGTTGCTGGTCTGGGTCTCGGGGGGGGTGGAGGAAGACGCCGGCGCCAACGGCGGAGAATCAGAGGGTCCAAAATTGCTGCCATCCTCTCCACCTTCGTCTTCTTCTTGTTCTTCTTTGGCTGAGCCTCCGTGGCTCTCAAGGACTTCCAGAGTAGGCCAGGTGCTGCTGCTGTTTGGACTTCCAGAGTCCTCCTGCCCAGGTTGGCTTGTTCTGAGCCCGTCCTGACTCTCTGCCCAGCCTTGGGAGCTCCGGGCTGGCCCCAGGTGCATGACTACGTGTTCCTCAGACATCTCAGTGGAGGTACCGTTACCAGCGATGGAGGGGACCTGTGCATCGTCCAAGTGGACCTGGCCGGTCCAGGTGAGTGTCTCCGAGTAGGAGCTGTTGAGCCGGACATCAGCGGCTGACCTCATGCCCTCTGTCACTGGGTACACGGTCTGGAACAAAGCCCTTGCCTCTGATGCCTGCACCCCTGCTGGCTGGTGGACTGCAACACAGAACAGTCCTGTTTTACTAAAGAGTGCACACTGCTCTGTTCACTTGACCTGCTTGACTCTCACTTCATTGTGCTGCTGCCAGACTGTGCAGCGGCAGCAGGGCTGGTGCTCTCATAGGACTGATAGGACGCGTAGGATTACATTTAGAGCATGCAATAGATTACTGTGTTATATAATTAAACAACTGACGCTTCCTTGAATTCATTTTACAGAAGATATGATGACTGAATAATAAACATGACATAACATTACATTCTTATGAAACTAATGATTTGCACAAGCAATATTATTTACTTGAACATGGCATCTAATCCATAACAACAACAAGAACAACAACAAAAGCATTACCATTTTTATCTAGCTCTGCCCCCTCAAAGCCTTCAGTGGTTTTAAATATTAATCTATTTGTGCAAAACATTCATGGGAATCATCTATCATACCTTTTTTTTTAAGCAACCGCTGATGCTCTCATGCTGTTGTTTACACAGTGGTTAGTTCACATGGATGTTTTGATCACTTTCTAGCTTGACATTAGAAAACAATTTGTCTCATTCGCTTAATTATTAATGTGAACTACAGTATAGAAACAGAAACAATAAGATTGTGTGTGTTTTTTTAGAGTGAGACTATTCCACAGTAATGAAAACACAACCAAGACAATGACCCAGCCTAAAGACCCATATGAGTTGACTGTGTTTTTGTTACTGAATAACACACCGACTTAGGTGAAAAATCACAAGAGTGTAATTGACCGATAGATTGTCTCCCTGTTACACTTTCAGTAGGCATCGATATACTACCCTTCAAATCCGCGTATGTGTGCTTGACAGAAATGTCACACATGTCGCTGTTAATCCACGCGTGAAACAAACATCTCTAGAGCTAATTAAAACCCGGAGTGAAAGGCATGTTCCCGGCTTCTCCCCCCGGTTACCATGGTGACTACAGCACCATGACACCACATCACATTGTGCTCACACTACCTTGGTAGCAATAGGCGTCAAACAAGGCCGTGGTGTCGGGGAATCCTGTGCGGTTAGGGTTGTTGTAGACGGTCCGGACGCCGGGTTCGTCCCCGCCACAGTTCCTCCGCGGGACGTTGATGGGGTAGCGGACGCTGCCGTCTGCCAGCCAGCCAGGGTCACACTGGTCCAGGCCCGCCTGCCAAGCCAGGAAGAGCTGTCCGACCGTGGCCAGCTGGGCTCCCAGAGAGTGGCAGTGGGTGGAGGCTGTGGCCAAGCTCAGCTTGTCCGGCACTGAGGAGTGGAAAACGTCACCTGGACAGAGAGGAGAGGAGCTTAGCCCGGTGTTGAAGAGCATTGTGGGAAGGATAGGGTTGGTATTAACTCTGAGTTAATGCTTTGGTTTGATTTACCAACATGCATCTGACCTTTAAATGCCTTGAGCAAGATGCCTGACTCCTACATGCTGCTTAATAGTATTCATTGTATCAACAGTCTTGTTTTTTCAATAGCAAGTGTCATTGTTGTGCTGTTTTGAATCCACTGTAAATTATTAGCTTTTAAATGAAGGTTGTGGTTAATCACAATGGTGGATTGAATTGGGAGCCGTGTGTGTATAGCCATTTAGTCTTTATTCATATTATTTGTCAATAGTAATTAGAGGTTGTTAAAGATATTAGTTTGACTTTCGAGAGCTGCAGAGTTGTATTCCTAATAAAAATGTATTACACAAAGCTTCAAATAAAAAGCAGATTATTGACTGTGATTTTAGATGAACCCTTTCATAAACATAAAACCTACTTAACAAAGAAAACAAGCGCAAAAGGAATTAAAGCAAGAAGATGGAGGTCAGTGGCTGAGAACACAATATTGAGAAAACATGGCTGAGGAGCACAAACAATAAACACAAGAATGCTACAAGGGCCACACTAGAAATGAAATTATTAGGAGATAAGCAGCTAGCAAGACGTTGAGTGATGGCAGAATATGAGATGAACATATTGAATGGGCAGGGAATAAAGTGACAGATAGACAGACTTTATGAGGTTATGAAACGGCTGATATATTGATGAACATACAGATAGGGAGGTGAATGGCGGGGGAAAGCAATGGGGAGGAAGTGGAAGAAGAGGACAGAATGAAGTGCAGTGCTATTATGCGAGCAGTGGTGAGAGAGAAGATGGACGATGAGTGGAATGTTCTAGAGGACTCTTTAGAAACGGAACTCGTCGACATTACATACAGTAGGCTAAAACCCCTTTATTTGAACATTAAAGCTACGTTTACACAATTTAAGAACATGCACATGTTGGATGGTGGTTTTGAGTGAAAAATAAACGTTTTATAAATAAACATAATTTTTCATTCACAATATTATGCTATACAAAATAGCCTTTTACAGTTTTGTACCTACCGATTGCATAATTATATTAAATAACTGATCTCGGGTCATATGGAAGCCCACCTGTGGCAACTTAAGATCACACACTTGACCTACTTGGGGTTTTAACCATACTGCCCGCAGGGTGTTATAACAGCAAAATGCCCACATTTGACCCTCTTCCCCACAATTTCACTTAGAATTTAACCCCTCTCCCTCACTCTCTCTCTCTCTCTCTTGTGCAATCCCTGTGTTCCTATCCCCTGCTAACAGAGAACTAAGCCCTGGCCACAGTGTTCCAGTAGGGCAGGCCCAGGGCTTAGTGGTCCCATGCATGACTAAATCCTAACTGATGGTTGCAGCTCCTGGCTCTCACCTTGCAGCTGCTTAGTGAAGCAGTAGACATCAAACAGCTCATCAGGGGACCTATTGCCGTAGTTACGCACTCCTGGTGATTCCTCGCGGTCGCCATAGCAACCGGGTCGAGGAGACTGAATGGGATACCTGTGGAGAGGTAAGAGGAATAACAAAAGAGTGGTAGTGAGTGGGTGATTGATTGAGAAATTAAATAATGATTTGTAACAAAAGAATTGCACTTTAATGAGAGGTTGCAGTTTTGATGAAGCAGTGGCAAGCAACAGTAAACACCGGCCTTGTCCTGGCTACGTAAAAACACCAATTCAAATCAACACAGCCCACGAGAAAGAAGCAAACTGAAATTGAAAGAGAAAGAATAACAAAGGAAAAGATGAGAGTGAACAGCAGGGAAGTAGAGTCAAGGAGAGGCTATACGAATGCACAGATTCCTTCAGTGGCTTTGCATGCCTGTGGGGGCTGGGAGAAAAGCGATCTATATTCTGCCTCCAACTGTGCAATTATTCCACAAGTGCATTGATTCCAGCTACACCAGGGCACAGATGAGGAGGCTGATTAAAAGATTAGGTCAGGCTCGCTCTCTCTCTCTCTCTCTCTCTCTCTCGCTCTCTCTCGTTCACACACATAGTACATTATCACACACAAACTTTACCTTGACAAAAATCCAGTCTCTTTGATATTTCAATCTGAATATGCCAGCAGAAGTAAGTGTGTGTCTCTCTTTGCTATTTTCCCTTTATACTGTGATGAAGATGACGATGAAGAAGAAGCAGCTGCATCTGCTCTTTTACAGAAACGATTAATTGGACGTGTGGATGCCTTGTGGATGACGTGCAGGCAGACCCTCTCAACTCCAGACCAATTAGGTCTCCAGTGAGAACGCCGGGAAGGGAAGAAAGGAAGGAAGGATCCAAAGACAGAAGGGAAGGAACGTTGCCCGGGGAAGGTTGTGAGGAACAGCCAGGCGATGTTTCATTTGCCTCGCTGCTATAGAAACAGTGGTTTGGGAGGGATGTGTAACCACTATTCAGAGACAACGTGAGTGAAGAGCGTGGGGTCAAGAGTTGTTGGCTGTCTTGCCAACATGCAAACCAACCATAAGATCCAATCAGGACAATTAGGTGCAGATTGGAAGTTAAAGATTCCTTTCACTTCTACCTCAATTGTTTATGCGTCTGCCTAGAGCTGTGGTCAATAGCTAGTTGGTGCCTGCTATGGCGGTAACCGCAGAACTCGCTGGTGGACTCCAGCAGTCAGTTAGGCTGTCAGACTGAAATACGAGGCACTCCTCTCATTTTTGGCTCAAGATACTCCGGATTCAGTGGATAGGCATCGTCTGGCGAACAGGGCTCCTGCTGTAGCAGCAGGAGGAGGTGGAGGAGTTTGGAGAGACCACAGAAGAAGACTTTCAGCTGGCCTAAAAACGTTTCTGGAAAACCATTTGGCAACAGGTAGTGGAAGGCAAAGCCGTTCTAAGGCTGGAGAAACAGCCTTAGAAGCCTATTTAAAAATATCCTTACAGAAATGCAAAAAACTACTCCTACACATCATTAAATGTAAAGTGTTAGATGAATATTTAAGTCGGTACAGAAAGTCAATACATGGTTTTGTTCTGAACATTTTTACGCTTGCATGCGATGTTTCAGTTGTTAAGGATGTGAGAGAGAGATGTGAGATTCTTCGCACAAAATTCCCTTTTTGTTATAACGGAAAAGTCTCGCTCACACACACTTCTGACTGATAATAATGTACCACTCTCATTAAAGGAGCTTTAGGAGTGCAGATGGGGCAAAGATAAACAAGAGGCCAAATGACAAAAGCAAAAGTCTTCATTCTATTTCCCGTAATCCAATCATTTGGCTCTTGAGCTCCTCTTCTGCTCTGAATGCACTGCCATTATAAAAGCCTTACCTCACAGTCTGGTCAGAGAGCCAGCCAGCATCACAGTTGTCGTAGCCATCGGCGAAGGTAGCCTGGAGGTGGCCTGGCGTGGCCATGACAGCTGAGTTCTCCACACACACTCGCTGGGCATCGGGGAAGGACAAGGCATAGCGGTCATGAGGCGCCCGATAGTGAAATACCACCCCTGGTTAGAGAAAGGAGGGCAACATTAATAGAAAACATTGCTTATAAAGTGGTAGCCATTTACAGCAGCTTTCTAGTAGACGTGGTGAACCCTGACCTTGAACCAGGAAACATGACTAAGAAACACATCATGTGAGAAAATAAAGAACCTAATTCAGATTGTGCGGACTACAGCGTAAACAGCACGAGACATAACAGCAGCTTATCTGTAGAGAAAAGAGATGCCGCCCTCTGACACTGTGTAACAAACGGCGGCCATGTTTATCTTTCCTCTTTACCAGCATGCACACTATCGCTGCTCCATCCGCACACCCTGTCTCCGTTACAATCGCAGAGACTGAGTAAGAAAGTGCAGGCGCAGACATGACACATCGATGGAGAGACGGAGGGGCGGAGGGACGGAGGGACGGGATGGAGAGGTACAAGAAAAAGAAATGTGAAAGTGAATAAGAAATGAGACAAAGAAAGAGTCTGTTCCCCCCCGAAGCTGATTCCCCTGCTTAGATAGAGAGGGAACATCTTTTGAAGCGTCCATCTAAAGTCCCCTCATCGCACGGCCATCGCTAACCTCCCACCTCCCGCTGTCATTCACACTAGCCCTGCTCTCCGGAGAGCCAGTCAGCTATGAGCTGTGCATGAAAGCCACGACTGCCTTTATCTCCCACTGCATTGTGGGTGGGGAGCAGTGGGGGAGGGGGGGGGGGGGGAGAGGGAGAGAGGTGGCTCCGTGGAGATTGCAGGCTACTAATTTGAGCGCCACCACTAGGGCCTACGGGCACAGAAAGCGAGCACGGTCCTCACGCGTGTTTTAATACAGACAGTAGTGGCACTCGTGTACACGAACGTGATAGGCCGGTGTGTGCGAGAAAACACACCTGCAGGTACACAAACACACACACACACAAGACACATGCATAGAGTTTGCACATGAGAGTGCACACACGCATACACACAAACACAAACACGCGCACTTCTCTCTCCAGGGCTAACCGTCCACCTAGCCTTTCAGTCATCCTCCACTGCTCCACTTCACAGAAATTGGAGCAGTCTTTCCCTTCACCTCTCTCGCTCTCTCTCTCTCTCCCCCCCTCCACCCCCATCCTCCCTCCCTCTGAGGCTGTGGGATCGGGTCCAAGCGGAGACTGCTAGGCAGGCACACAGAGACAAATGGGCCTTTGGCTCCATAAGGGAACCTGCTCTCGTTCTGCAGGACGGGAGCACACCTCCACTCTCTATTTTTACTGCACAAACACATACAGTACAGTCCCACACGCTCTCAGGGGAGAAAATATGGGGAGGCCCATGCCTTTGTCTCTGGGCAATGAATTGTATCTCACACACACACACCATGGATGTAGGCACTTGGCACACACGGATCCAAACACACACAGCAGCCATTGGGATAGTTGATTGCTGTATATGTGTAACGGTGTTTTGTTTTCATTTCTATATAATACAGAGCTAATATGATAACGGTGACAGCAATTTGTAAACATAAAACAAAATCACAAATTACAGTACAATATAATAGACTCCATCTCACGCATTACATATTAAAATGCTCCCAGTAGAACAGGAACACGAAATGTTGTCACTCCTTAGCCGGGAGTGTTGGTTGACAACTGGCCATATTGTAGCTGTGCCATAGTGCAGCGGCTAGAACAAAGCCCTCTGATGCCCTGTCCACCACATCAGTGTTTGATATGTTCATTGTGCCCGCGGCAGTTAACTGAAGCTGACCATATCTCACCATGGACAACGGCTGGCTAAAAGAATCAATGGCGCCACATCCTAATTGGCGAGACACAGGCAATTGACCGGTCAATACGTGCAGAGAGAAAGAAAAGGGTGATGCTACAGAAATAAGTGTGGAAAAGAACACCGAATCGCATCAAGCCTTTCAGACACACATAAGTGAGTATAGCGCAGAGGGCTGTGGATTCATATGATATTGATATAGCCAAGCATTATCAATACCTGCTAATTAATGCGTTAAGCACTCAGTAGAGTTCGCTGGAGGAGGGCGGTCTGCATTGTAGCATGACTGGCAATTAAGGCTAAGCTCTGGAGATGGCTACTTCTAGACAGATGGGTAATTGGTTTCTTTCTGAAGGAGTGGTTTTCATAGCGTGTTAATCGATGGGCAAGGAGGAGCAGGAGACAGGGTCTCCCACGCGCGGTGCCAGGGGTCTTAAAGGGAGAAATATAAGGCCTTTTCTTGCCTTTTCTTGCCTGAGAAACCTACACATCCTTGTTGGTGTACAGTAATTATAGACACATATTAAGTGAGACATAGTCACTGGGCAGATTTAAGCACACACATACGTGCAGGCGCTTACTGCGCACATACACACATGGGAGCTCTATCTAGGTAATGGAGTGAAGGCTATATCTGTGTTATTCTCAATGGGAGATGATGTAGCCGGCGAAGGGTGCCATACTGTGCCGTATGTGGGCATGAGAATGAGGCTACTGGGCTTTTAGTGCAGCAGAGCTGACGTCAGCGACATTAGCATAGATTTGTGGCTAATGCAGTGCGTGGCTCCCCCTGTAGTCATCACGATAATAGGCAATTATTAAAAACAGCTAGTGACCTGGAAAGAATGTGATGATAGCTATGGAGCTGAAGCACTTTTGACATGGTAATTATGGTCATGCTATAGCTAGCCACCTTGGGGGCAGTGCAATAATATCACATAACCAAGCCTCGGATCAAATAAGATAAAGAGATGCCCCACTCGGTCTTTGGCATGGAGGGCTGCGCTGAGTAGCATTACTTCATAACAGCACAGTGCTACAGGCCAACACCTCATTACTCCTTGGCAGTCGCGCCATGGAGAGTGGACAGGTCAATTATGTTATTTTTCACCCTAGTTTGCTCACCTTCTCATCACATCAGACATTGTACACAGACAGTAAACAAGGGTGTATTAGCTGCATTAACATGACATGCAGGGTTATTATTATTATTCATGGGGACAGGATCTGGCCTATAGTGGAAGTGACCAGGGATGCATACATAATATAAAATCATGCCCCTGGCCGATATGTATATATATAATAAGCAATGTAAAAGAGCTAATATCTCCCACAGTGCTATTTGGGGAGTACTAGGTTTGCTTGATTGCTTTGTGTGTCAGCACATATTAGGAGACATGATAATATTGCCAATAAACTGTTAAATCATGATATTAACTGGCTACGCAGAGGTACCCACTAAATCCTTACAGCCCTCTCCTTATCCTCCACTCTCTCCAGTTAGTGTTTCTATACAGTATCGTATAGTAAGTCAAAACTACACCTGCACATAGAGCATTAGCATTAGCTACTGCAGCCGTGTTTGTAGAGGACAGTGTATTTACCTGTGACCTCCAGTGGAACAGTGTCCTGTTCATCGTTGATGCCAACCACCACTTCACAGCGGTACAGGCCAGAGTCGCTGGAACGCAGCCCAGTTAGTGACAGACTGGCGTTGTAGCGGTTGTCCTGGTAACCAGGAAGGGTAACGCGACCCTGAAACGCCTTCTTCACCTGCAGAAGGAGGCAGATGATAGAGACATGATGAGCAATGAAGATATACATCTAATAGACTTTGACCACATCAAGATAGACTATGTAAGATTTACCTTCACCACATTGTCTTTGGCCACCAGAACAGACTGTTCCTTCTGCAGGCCGTCAGAGCCTCTTTGGCCCCAGACCTTGGTCCATTTGATCCTGGGGGGTTCATGGAATGGACCCGCACTGGAGCGTAGGGTGAAGACACATGGGAGGAGAACCGTTTGGGAGAGTTCCTCACTGATGGTCTGGTGAGTCACCTTCCGCATGTTGACCACAGTGTCTGCATGAGCTACACCATAAGAAGAGTGAGGAGAGGAAAATAATGGTTATATGTACTGTAAAGCTTAACAGAAATCCATAAGGCACAATTTGAATTGGATTTAAAGTACTATAATTAAAAGGTGGAGTGCCATTATAAGCTAGTGCACTATTTGTAAAATTCAGCAAATATCTTCCCACGGTCTGCTAGTCTGTCCGTTCTGTGTGTGTGCTGAAAAGATAATCCCTTTTTTCTACATACTGTATCTCTGTAAATGGCAACACACACAAAGGTGCAGATATATGTGTGTCCACATATGAGTGCAGGGCTATGGCAGGGGTTCCCAACTAGAGAGGACTAATCTATTTAGAGACCCACCAAACACCCACCAAACACCCACCAGGTACCGGTAATGTCATTTTCAAAAACCTATCCATTTAGCTAATGCTAATGCACTGTGTGCGCCAAATATTTTTCAGCAGAGCGCTCTAGAATCTATTGTGTGCACGCGGCTAAATATGATTTCATCCAATCAGGAACAAGTAGGCTATTTTGCCACAACCTTACTCACGACCAATGAGTGGAACAACACGATAGTAAAACACAGAAGCCTTTCATTGATATTCTTCATTCCTTCAATGGCCGCTTGCAATTTTCGCAACCCACTCACTCCCACTCAGTGACCCGCCTGTTTGAAACCCGATGCCCCATGGCATACTGTAAGGTAGAGGTGTTTTCGTTTTGTTCAAGTTCAAATATCAACACTTTTTCTCCAGCATTGCTGACTCCAACTTTAGTTTAGTTGCCAAGTTATTAATCTACAGTGCAGTCTATTATCTCTTTCCACAATTTCTCTCCTGTCTCTGCTTGTCTACTCTTTTTCCCACCATAATTCATTAAAAGCTAACAAAAGCTTTACTCGCTTGTTGTCTCAACACAAGACAATCTAAAATGACATTTCAAATGCAATATGCTCTGCCTTAATACTTCACTTACGCCAATAACTGATTAGATTAATCAAATAAGCAATCTGATCAGTTGCAGTCCTTTAAAGACATTGTGTTTGCACTTAATTTACTTCCATTATGAGGAGATTAAAGGAATGATTAGGCAAACAAAATATTTTAAGATTTAATTAGTTTAAAAATTAATAGATCATGGTAATGCACTTTTGAACCTCACTGGATAATAAGGAAATGATCTGGAGTTTAATATTTTCAGCAGTGTCGTACAAAATATGTGGGGTTGGAATATTCCATTGTAAGCAAGGTTGCTCCGTTATATTTGTGTGTGTAGCTCATTTATTCAGTCTGTTTGTAAGTAAGGTTTACATAAAAAGAAAAAACAAAACAAGGGACAGAGAGAAAATACAAGGATTAAAGAGAGCTGGGTTTTTATAGAGGATATATCAACAGAATAAACTACAGCACCAGGCAGGCTCTAAATCCCACTAAGGAATCTACAGATACATTCCTTTTCCTCTCCACAGCCCAGACTCACGCTAAATCGGCTGCTACCAGCCCTCTATGGCGGCCATTATTTTAAAGCCCTAATTAATTAATGAACTCACGTCTGTCAGAAAATATTATGATGGCAGTACCGGTAGAGAACTATAAGTTAAAACCCACTTATCCCACGCTTGCGTTAACAAGATTAAACAGGCCAAGAAAATAGAATGTCAAGCTGCCATGATTGAGTGAGAGAAAGAAGCCGGAAAGATGGAGGGCCGGGGGATGGGGAGATATGAGAATGAATCAAAAGAGAGAGAGAGAGAGAGAGAGAGAGAGAGAGAGAGAGAGAGAGCGAGAGAGAGAGCTTGGTTGGCAGGTGGATAGATCTCACCTATTGATTTACATTGTTTGTGTTGTTTTCCCTGCACAGCTTCTGCAGGTCCCTGTTCCTATGTGACCCCCTTCCTTCCACTCCTTCTTCACCAAGTTTGCATCTTATGTTGATGCCTGTTCTGCCCCCACGCTGCAGGAATGCACCCTCCCATCCCCACAGGCTAATTACACGGCAGATCGGACCAATGGCGTCTCTCCTCACCATTGAAAGCGTACAGTACAGTACAGCGCAGCGCGAGGTCCCTCTTGCAGTCATCTTGGTCACTTTCCTCTGTGTCATGTACTGCTCTCTCTATGCCCCTGCTCATCACACGTCATTGTATCACAGGGATGCTCTTTTGATACATGTTCAATTATCTGATTTAATCTCATTTTCATTTTATTTTTGTCTAGTGAGCATTACACGTGCCATTTTCAAGGCTTAATGTTCTCTGAGCCCCTCTGAGCAGAATCACATTCCACGGTTTTGTGATTGTGATTAAATGTTTATTCTTTCATTAGATTTCTCAAACTTCAACTAATTGAATTCTAGAGTAATATAGGAGTAATGAATATGATGGTGTGCTCATGTGCATGCTTATGTGTGTGTGTGCGTGTGTGTGTGTGTGAATGCGTGTATGAGAGAGAGAGAGAGAGAGAGAGAGTGTATAATCTAGTCACTGGCAATCACTGAGTGAAAACATTTAATCGCTTGTTAACCATGGAACACTGAAAGTACACCTATTGTACACACACGCATGCACAAGAAAACATAATGTAGCTTCATAAGCCTTTTTATGCTCCTTGGGAGTTAATGTGCATTTCAGCACACACAAATGGCAGATGTGTGAATAGCTGTCATTGCTCATTCCCACAGCCGTTACGATGCCACAGCCATCTTTCCTGAGTGCCTCTTCCCTGTTAGCTTAATAACAACACTACCAAGCCAACCCCTTTCACACATAAACATAAATGTGTCCACCTCTGTGACATTTACTTAGACAACCACTATGTGTCTACCCACCCCCTGATCTACTGGTCTGTTTGGTGGCATCAAACTACTGCAGATTCACACTCGAAAATGACCCCTCATATATGGGATGCCCGATGTTCAAACCTCTGAGTGAAATGACCTGTGATAGATGAGCCTTTCAAAAGACTGAAGAATAAGATGAGATAAGAGAGAAAATGGGCAATTTCCCAGATCATAACCAGTTCTACTGGGGAAATACTTTTTTGGGGTATTTTTCTGTTGAGAAATATTCAGAGTGATACCTGTATTGCAAAAATAAAACTGCAAAACACAACAAATATAGGTGTTTACAGATAGCTTGGAAAACATTTGGAAATCTTCAATGTAAGAATTTGCTTGAATGTGGAAAAACTATTTGAAATGAACGTCACGCTTCCCTGAATATATTTGCTATGTTTTAGAACACCATTGTATTTCCATTACACTGGGTTTTGTGTGACAGTCTATAAACAATATATTTGCTGTCATCACTCACTGCATTCTTAGTTCACCACTCAAGTTTTCCAAGTGCTTTTGAAAGCCAAAAGACAACTTATAGTATTAAGTGTTGTGTATTGTAGAGCATTGTGTCTGGATCTGTATCATGTGTGAAGTTTACAAATTAAAGTACATCAAACAAGTTTCACATAGCGACAGCAAAGCATTTTATTCTCTTGATGAATATATGAAGAGGCGCCATTTAGAAATCGATAAAATATAATAATACTGTACAAATACAATTTTGCTTATAAGATACAGTATAGTGTAATGAGAAACAGCATAAGGATTTGCCAATAGAGAAACTTGGTATAAAAATATAGAGATGGTGAAGACTGAGTCAACAGATGGCTGAGTCAACAGAAGGCTGTCAGACAAGCATTACCTTGCTGAATGAACATGCAATCCTCTATTTGCTTTGTCTCGCTCAAGGATGTGCCTTTCTTCTTTGCCTACCAAAACTCAATGGCATGCACTGATGCTTATGTGGACAATGAGTCCCACATGGCGTTTAAACCATGGTTTCTCACACGCCTTGCCATGGCCGCTAGACACTAATGTAGTGAATGTTTTTATGTTTTATTATTCAGCAAGAGACATCAAAAATGTTTTAATCTGTAAGGCGGTCTCCAGCCAAGTTCCACCTGGAAAAGCACAAGGTCTGTCATACCATATGCCTATTATGTTTCCTGATAGTGAAGCAAATGTGCTGTGAATCAAGCCAACCAGACTGTCCAATCACAGTTTGCTTGTCTGCCCCCTGCCATTCTGTGTTCTCTGTCAAGTTTATTTGTACAAATGTGTTCCTTTGTTTGTACTGCAATTTGCAACAATATATTAACCTAAATCAATTACATAAAAAAAAAACCACACAGTTTAACAGATGATATGTTTTTGTATCTCTCCAATGAATGTACACTAGCAAGGATCCCCACTACCACAGATACACCAAATCTGCATTTAGATGGAAATGTTTTCACAAGCATAACCCCTCTGAGACCCTCCTTTGTTAGGAAATCCATCTGGTTTTCATCTTACTCCCATTCTCCTCATTTAAAAAAGAGACCAACTGCCTAACCTGTCTTGTAGACAAAAAAGAGCAGATGAAATGGTTCAAAGTCAATCATATTTATTTAGTAAGAATTCAATGCATTGTTATGTGGAAAACACAGTTTCTGCTGAGAAAAACCCTTCCCCGGAGGAGGGTTAATAACATTTTGGATATGGAGGTTTGATTCATCAAGGGTAGATCCATGTTATCCAAATGTTTCACACATTTTCTGTAGAATATTTAAAAGCAAGCAATAGAATGAGATCTTATACAGTACGTTTCGATTAAAGACTGTGAATACACAAAGCTTGTATTAAGATAAAGTATATTAGTAAATGCAGTTGAGTGTAGACAAGATAACCAATACATCTGCCTCTCTGGAGCTTGTCAGAAACAGACCACGGCTTGTTGAAGCATTTGCTGAACATTAACTTTGTGTAAATCTCGTTAGAGATTAACAGAATTCGCATCTAATACGGGATTAATAATTGGTTTGTATAAAACCTGAAATATACAGTTTTTGCATTTACCAGCTGAGCATTCATCATTTGGTTCATTGTGTTTATGCTTTGTTTTCCTAAGGGTAAATTAGGTGGGTAAGGGGCTTGAGAGGACACGCTGTACCTGTTCCTGCTGAAGCCTCCCATCCAGTGGCTAAGAGATGGAGATTACACCATCGGGCCATCTGTCATCACTTCAGAGGTGCTCTCAAATTATTAAACACAGTCGGAAAGCCTTTATGTTCCTGGCAAAGCAGCGCATACAGACGCAGGGTGGGCTGTAATGGCATTTTCACGGTAACAGGAACACAATGGATAGCGCCGCTACCTGTTCAGTGATGTCTCCCTCCCTTGTTCTCAGTTGATTTCCCTTTCATCCCTCTCTCTGCAGTGCCTGCCATGGCTATTTCCAATTGTACAGGCTCCATCGTCTCCCATTAGCTCGCATTAAACCAGCCAGCCCACAAGTCAAGAGCTATTGGGGCTGATTGAGGGAATTCATCTTGCCACTCTGCGGTTCATCTATGCGTGTCAAGTGTGTGTGTGTGTGTGTGTGTTTGCACGTACGAGTGTGCATATGCCATTAAGCATTAAATGCCTCAAAAATGCCCTCTTCCATCAGGTGATCAACATACTGTATGCACAAGCAAATAGTGTTTAATATTACTTGCATAGAATGCCAAATGGGCATGGTTTACAGCAGGACTAATATTCCAGGAGTGCTTGTTAAAAACACAACTGCACAATATTCGCTGGCTGTCATATTCCTAGTGATCTGGGAAACATTCAGAGCTTGCAGAGCCATCCCATGTAAGCAGAAACCAAAACAACACCGTCTCTCTGAGTCATATTACAAATATTGTTGCAATTTTACTACAGTACCATCCATCGGAGTACTGTAGTATCTAGCAAAAGGGGGGGAGTGGATATACACATATATCTCGTGTCTATTAGGTCAATGACAATACCAAGGTCAATGGACAATAAACAAATATATTCTGTTGTATGTACTGTACCATTGTGCTCAGGCATTACATACATGTACAGCCTACACTTTCTCAATATGATGTCACATTAACACTAGTCTTCCCATAAATACCTTCAATGCATGGCAAACAGTTCATTTAGAAAATAGGATCAAACTGTGACTCAGGATATCGGTTTTTCATATTTGGATGTGCATAAAATATGTGTAGAGAGAGTAACAGAGATGTTTTGATGGAGCCGTACTGTATGTACGTCTTTGTTTGTGGTTTTGCTGAAGAGATAACCATTGTCATTACACCCTGAATTAGACACACAGGCAAACGCATGTTAAATGTAAATCTAGGAAAGAGAGAGAGAGAGAGAGAGAGAGAGACCCCACCCCCCACCCGTACACCTTACAAAAAAGATAACCATAGCAAAGACCCAACAGATGGAAAGATAGGAAATATTATGATATGAATTTCACCTCTGCCCCCCCTCCCACACACACACACACATACACACACACACACACACACAGCAATCTATACTGACAATGTGAGTTGTCTGTCTGGACTTATAATAACGTGACAACTAGCAGGTGTGCAAATAGTGCATGCCTGTGCGTGTGTCTTCGTAAAGGTGTATGTGGGCCATTGCATCGATGTGTGTGCTTGTGTTTAAATGTGTCTGTGTTTATTTGGGCCTGTGTGTCTATATCAGTTTCCAACAGTGCTTCAGTGCTTGTAGGGCGTGTGTGTGTGTGTGTGTGTGTGCTCGTACAGTATGTGCATGTGTGGGTGTGTGTGTGCGCGCGTGCGTGCTGCCTGTCTACGACACAGCGGGCATTCCGTAGACACATCCCACGCAGCGCTTTGGAGTGACATTCCCATGCTGGCGTTCACTCGCTTGAGATCTCCTCCCTGGGTCTCTCCTCTATCCCCCGCTGCCTCCTCCAGCTCCCCCGCTGTCTCCTCTCCTCTCCTCTCCTCGTACCTCTAAGGATTGCCCATCCTCTCACCCTCCAGCTATTCACACTCTAATCCCCACATCTTTCCTCCTCCTAAAACATGTGGCCTATCCCTACGTCTATCTATATATTCTGCCCACCTATCCATTTATTACCTTTCTCTCTCTCTCTCTCTCTCCCCCCATCAGCTTCCACTTCCCACCGTTATCCAACTCATCCCCATCCCCTCTCTCAGTATTAACCATCCCTCTCCAACCAGACATATCCAGACATCTGCATGCCTGCCTGCCTTTTTGTTTGTCTTATTGTCTGCCTGTCTGTCTGTCTGTCTGCATAACTGGCTGTCTGTCTTTCTGTCTGTCTGCCTGCTTGCATAACTGTCTTTTTGTTTGTCTTTCTGTCTGTCTGTCTGCCTGCATAACCGTCTTTTTGTTTGTTTGTCTTTCTGCCTGTCTGTCTGTTTATTTCTGTCTGTCTGTCTGGCTGTCTGTCTGCCTGCCACCCAGCCAGCCAGCCAGCCAGCCAGCCAATCTGCCTGCCTGCCTGTCTGTCAGCCAGCAAGTCAGTTTGTCTGCCTGCCTGTCTGCCTGTCTGTACCCTGAGACCATACGGTCGTGACTAATTCTGCATCTTGTGAAGCGTAACAACGCGTTTATCTCACATGGCACATTGCCGACATTTATATACAATATGCACTTAGACCAGGCACATCGACATAGGGCACACACACACGCACACACACACACAAACACACACACACACACACACTTAAAAGACCAAACCAAACCATTAATCGGCCTCCGTGCAACCCGCCCTCTCTCCAATTTCTGAGCTGTCAAACGAACCCCTCCTGTGCCAGCCCTCCACCTCCCACTGTCCATTACCATATTCACTCACCCGAGAAAGAGGAGAAACACGCAGAGCAAGGGCCAGAGAGAGGGAGAGGGAGAGAGAGAGAGAGAGAGAGAGAGAGAGAGGGAGCTTTGAAAACACTATTTGCCTCTAAAATGTGAGGTAGAGCAAAATATTTGCACTACATATGTTGTCTGACACACACACACCCACACACACACACACACAAAGAGAGTAGCAGGTGTGTTATTGAGGAGAGCAGACAAGAAGTGTCTGCTGGGGTTGACTGTCTAACGGCTTGTCAGCTTCAGCTTTGCAGCTGTGGAATATGGGGGCTTGGGAGACACGCCCATGTATACGCTTGCACACACAGTTTGCTGTATTTAATCAACCCAATTGTGGTGTGTGTGTGTGTGTGTGTGTGTGTGGGTGCGTGTGTGTGTGTTAGCTGGCAGAATACAAGGCGTGAATGTCCTTGCTGTATTTATGTATTATGTGTGAACAATCTATAATGACAGCAGCACTGCTGGGCACATCCAAGCCACAGGCCACCCTGGGCGCATGAACGCACACACGCACACACACACATTAAAAGGGGGAAAGGTGTGTGTGTGTGTGCCAGCGCATGCACGTGCTGCTCTGTGGTGTGTAGTCCGATCCTATTACTCCGCAGAGGACTGTAGTATTAAAACAGCGGCACAAAGCACAGAGACAATCTAATGCAGTAAGTCAATAATGTATCCTGTCAGTGGAAACCGCACATACACACACGCACGCACGCACACACACACACACGCACGCACACACACACACAAACGGGCAAGCGCAGCATTCTCTCTTATTAGCTAATTCCTACAGAACATCCTGTAAGTCTCTGCTCGGCTGACAAGGCCATGCAGAATCCCTCTTCAAACTGGGCTCTTGTTTTGCCAGCCTCGAACTGTGAGGCAAGTGTTTGGAAAGTTTCAGCAGGGTCAGGAGAGGGGAAAAGGCACCCCCCACCCCCGCCCCACCCCATACACACACATGCACACTCACCACGTTTTGGATGATGTGCATAAGCCCAGGGAAACACCCAGTGCTGAGAGTGGATAAATGCAATTGTATCCCCCCACCACCTTACCCCAAAGAACACTCTGCACCACACAGATAAAACTTCAATAGTGGGCAGGCGGGTCACGCAGCTAGTATTAATGTAAGGTAGTTAAATATATATTTTCTTATTAATTCCTGAGTAAACATTTTACCAAACCCCCCCCTTTCTCTGTCTGACAGCTTGATAATCCCCTTTGAATGTCTTTGTACCAGGCACAGCCAAAGAACTATTGAGATTTCCCTTAAAGTTTGCATAACATGCTGATGCACAAAGAGAGCATTATGATCCAATGCAATAGCTGAACTGAGCATTTACATTGAATCAAAGAGAATTCTAACGAGTTCTGGAATGATACCGCAAATGACATTTCTTTAAATTGAAGAAAAATATTGAAATAATGCAAACTCCGACATGCTGCGATGGGACATGCACTAATGCGTTTATTTTTCTTGCACTGCCATGAATGTTTTAATGTTTTGCATCATCTAATATTAGAAATAGAGAGAATGTCGACTAGCTAAGTTGTGCCTAAGAATGAACAGCAAAAGTGTGTGTGTGTGTGTGTGAAGGTAACTAATTACACTTTTTTTTAACTGTAATAGAAAGATTTCCTCAGAAAATAACTTTGGATAGCATTTCAAAGAACAATGTTTAGGTGTTAAGTAATCTATAAGTAATGGAAGGTAATCATATCATGTTACTAAATGTAGGTAATCCAAAATTACGCTACTTATTATGATTTTTGTCTGGCAACCCTGTGTGTGTGCATGCATGTTTACATGTCTGCATCCATTACCCATGAGTGCACTAACAGACCCGACCAGTTTTTCTCCATGTAATAATCGTGATCTAACCAGAAAGTGTAGATCAGGATAATTATGTGAGCAATAATTTCACCAACAGGGCTGCACATAGAGTTATCAACCTATCCATATGCTCTTCCATAAAGAATTAGTTTTTTGTTAACATTTTCATTTAGCTTCACTTGACATTCAGTATCTCAGAAGCTCAAAAGAGATTACAAATTTTAAAGCAATTTCAGATGTCAGAATCTCTTCTTAGCGTCATTACTAGTGCATTCAGCATTTTGCAAGGTGCTCACTTATCACCCACTCATCCAGGCTCCTCCTAAAAGATTGAGGATACAGCATGCAGGTTTTACAAACAATGTTTATAGCCAAATGACATCACATTAGATTGTGGTGGAGTGAAAAGGGTGGCACTAAGAAATCAGTCCCATTGAGCTGCACTGAACCGTGTGTGGACTTCACTGACAGGAAGTCCACACACACACACACACACAAACACACACATATATATATATACACACAGTACATATATATACATACATACATACATACACACACTATACAGGTTTATGCAACCCCTCTTACCAAAATTCTGTAAATTTTATGAGCATACCATACCCGTCTTTAAGATGTTCTAAAGTAAAACAATAAACTGTATATTTATCTTTGAGACTAATTTCAAAATACATTTTATTAATCTTTACATTGACATTGTTCAAAAACACTCTCTCCTGAAGAATCTTTTTTCTTGCACAACCAAATCAACTCATTTGTCTTATGTTACAGTAAGAAATAGTCTAGTTTAAACAACAGTTTGATGAGAAATAGTTACATCAGAGAAGATACAGAATGTCACTGGTATGGTGAGAAACTTACCACAGTCTGTGGTCTGAGCCAGGAGAAGGGTCAACAGGGCTTGCAGTAGTCCACACACAGGCTGCATCCTACAGCACCTGTAGGTGGGGGACATGGATGTTATACCACTGACAGAGCCAGGGCTGTGTAGAAATACCATATGCTTTAAGCTGTGAGGAGGTAATTACTGAAGTTGACAAAGTGTGTTCATTTGCAATTACTGACTCCACCTTTAATCTCTCTCAAAATCTAGACAAGATGACTTTTTGCTGTGGCCATATACATACATTTTTAGGCTTACTAATTTACTGAATGGTAAAATAACAAAAGTTACATTTTTGGTGCCAAATATGGAGTAAAATCAGGAGGTGAGAAATCAGAAGGGCAATGATTTTTCCAGGTCAGAAATCACTAAAATGATAACAGCTTTTCAAAATCAGACGTTATCGTTTGAATAGAATAATTCAATCCACAGCTTGGGCTGTAAATAAATGATCTGATTTACAGTCGGTGAGAGGGGATTTGCAAAGCACAGTCGCACAGCTGTGCTCAGAAACAAAACAATTATTATTTTGGCAAACAAACAGCCTTTACTTTTTACCACAGGGGAAGATTGTTGACACATTTCAATATCTGAAGTACCAGAAAAGAATACAAGAGGCAAACATAATACTGTAGGATGGATGCTTCAGCTTTCACGTGGCATGCCATCAACTAATATCACGGCAACATACAGATTGTGTAGTATTATAAATATATTTGAGTACGATGACATGGACAAGAGAACCCCCCGGCCCAAGAGTAATAGTAAAGATGTTTGCTTCAAAACTTGAAATAAGCTCACAACATGTTAGGGTTTACACATCAAGCCTTCACTTCATCTCGTTTTTAGAACGTGTGTTGACATGTGACTGTTCCTGTGTCTGCTCTTCTCTGGCTGCTTCTGGGTTCTTGTAACAGCCAATGGAGAGAAATAAGAGAAGCTTAATTAATTACTGTATGTATATGATTTTCAACAAGCATGTAAATGAATGCATTTATGCACAAAGTAATATGTCTGTTTGTATGCGTGTCTGTGTGTGTGTGTGTGTGGGTGTGTGTGCGTGTGTGTGTGTGTGTGTGGGGGGGTGCTTGCGTAGGTGGATGTGTGCGGGATTGTGTGTGTGTGTGTGTTTGTGTATGTATGTGTTTGTGTAGGTGGACGTGTGCGGGATTGTGTGTGCGTGTGTGTGTGTGGGGCTGGGTGTGTTTGTGTAGGTGGATGTGTGCGGGATTGTGTGTGTGTGTGTGTGCGTGTGTGTGTGTGTGTGTGTTTGTGCTTGTGTAGGTGGAAGTGTGCGGTTTTGTGTGTGTGTGTGTGTGTGTGTGTACGACATGTGCTCGCTCTGGTCACAAAGTTGAGTTTGAGCAAGACAGGTCAGGGTCCTGCTGTAGAGGCCGGAGTGTAAATAATGAATAGAGCAGCTCTGGGGAGATGTCGGGCCAAGCAGGGCCTACAGCCAGGAGGCAGGGGTGGCTGCCTGGCTGCCTGCCTTGCTGGCTGGGCGGCTGGCTGGGTGGGGGTCAATGAAAGGAGGCTCAGGGGAGAGGAAGAAGGGGTTTTGGCAGGACGGTGGAAAAGATACCGCACACAGATAGCCAGTGTCAGTTACGACAGTGGCCGTCTCTGTGACTCTGTCTCAAAGTCACAGGCAAGGACAAAACACAAAGCTCATACCAATTGACTGCGGCAAGCAGGGACACTGTCCATAGAGATGAATAGATTATGTTCTGACAGCCTCTCTGTGCTGTTTACAGACAGTTTTGTCCATTTAGAGATAATGCATTCCCATTCACTGAAAGGACATTAAATAAATAATTTCTCATAATTGTCCTTACTTAGGCATGTTTATAACATGGATACAGGTAAATCCATTATTGTTCCAAAGGGTAATAATGTGGCTACCATTTTTATCAGATTTATTTCCACTGAATAAAACATATGAGGACGACAGTGCAAAGTTTTATAACTTGATTGCATAATTTCTTGTTCACTGATATTGTATTTCCAGGCAGATGTTTGCTTCAAAGAATTAAGCAAAAAGATGATGATGTGCTGACCTTAAAATGTTGTGATAGGCTATAGACTTGTAGTGTGTACTGTAGATAATGCTGTAGATCAGGGGTAGGGAACCCTGGTCCTGGAGAGCCGTAGCCCTGCATGTTTTAGATGTCTCCCTGCTCCTGCTACACACCTCATGCATTTGGAAGAGACATTTAAGTACTAAGGTGGAACTGGCACTGCTTTGGTTCATTGCTGGATGAAAGAATTAATAAAGTTATGCAACTTCAGCAAAAAAGCTCTACAAAATTAAAATATCTGCTGAAAATAAGAAAATAAATATGACAGCTTACAACAAAAAAAAAAACAACATACGACGGCAGTTGTGTCTTGTGAACAGAGAGGGCAACAATTTGCCAAGTTATACATTGTACAGCTATAAGATAAATAATGTCCAGGATTACATCTTACATACTGTGTATTCATCCAAGACGTATTTTACATTATTTAGTTCCATTCTTTGCCATAACTGTAGATAGATAAGCTGTAAATACTGAGTAATGAGAAACAAACATCGGTGGTGAAGGAAAGCAGGAATACAATCTACGTATTGATAACGCCCACACTGGACTTGACATTTGGGTGCATCATTGTGCCACTTTGCCATTGAGTGTCTGAGTGTTCCCATGTGCTTTATCTTGTCTCACAGACATAATATAATAACCAATCTATAATCTCCCCCTCTGTGTTTTTCACTTGTCAATAGCAGAGCAGCAATAAAGGTCAGCGCTCTGTACATTGTGACCTTGCTATTATACAGTACTTTTCCTTTGTATATAAAACAAAGCCTGTAAGATATACACTCTCTTTAATATCGACACTTTGCCCCATCATGCTAATTAGACTACATTTGACACTTTATAGGCAGTGTGCTTACAGTATACATACTTACTGTATCCCCCCCCACCCCCCCGACAGTCAAACCTGTCATTTGAAAGCACACAGCAGCTGTTCCTTTTGATGCTTTTGACCTGTGTGTGTGTGTGTGTGGGTGTGTGTGTGTGTGTTAGTCCTGCATCCGTCCCTCCCACAGACATGCCAGGACACATGAGTCTGTTAATTGTGTCTCCACAGGACATTTGCTGTTCCAACAGCTTTAGGAGAGAGCTCTTATATATGTACATACAGTGTGTGTGTGTGTGTGTGTGTGTGCACGTGCGTTCACATGCCTCTATCTCGATCAGGCAGGTGGCAAACAACATGCTGCGAGTGTCCTTTTAAAACCTCCGCTCACTCAGACTGGCCTGGACATTTCACGCCCACATACAACACTTGTAGCTGCACTACAATCTCCACAACTAGTGGATGTGACAGCCCGACTCATGTTCCATATGTATCTCTATGGGAAAACTCTTTTCACTGCTCTTTTCACAGGCTGTAGCTCTTTGAATACTGTTTCATGACGTGCTGTAACTCCAAGTTTAGTGAGCTATAAACTCTGGTGTACAGTATACATGTGTGTGTGTTGCACAAGGCTAAATGAAGCTTATTCTCAGTGGGGATGTCAGTATAATTCCCCGTTGTTTTCTAGATCAGCAGTCTATTTCTGATAGCCAGCTGATAGACAGGCAGGAAGAGGGAAGCAGACTAAGAGGGCACAGACAGACAGTCAGGCAGGCAGGCAGGCAGACAGACAGGAAAGGGACAGAGACAAACTGTCATATTTCATATCCTTCCCGTGTCAGAGACCTTTACAGGGCTGCCTTGGCCTGCTATGGCCTTTGAGAGATCGCCCATCTTTCATATCTGTCATTTTGTCTTCAATGCCACCTTCTACCTGCCTGCCCCACTCTCCATCTCTCTGGGTAAAGTCTCAGTCAGTGGCCCACACTAATGTTACTGCCGTTCATTCTCACTAAGTTCCTTTCTATCTATCAGCTATCCTTGCAAGGCCTTCTATACTGCACGTAACCTATAGCTGTACACGCTCAGCAGAAAGTAATCAACCAATTAGCTTCCAGCGGAGTACGTCAGCTGTGCCTGTGTTTGAAAATCATAAACATTTCTGATTGCTTGAAGTCATCTCCTAACTTTTAACTACTCTTGGCACTGCCTAAGACGGCTCAATACAAAGATAATGCAGTCTTTGTACTGAGCTCACTAGTTGTATTTGACTCAGTACACTTCAACCCCTAGGTCCTCGGTCAAAAGGCAAAATACACAGCACAATTCAAATTAAGTTAATGTAGTCTTACAGAGACAGCCTTTACTAAAAGTATGGGACACAGTGCTGGTTAACTGTTTAAGACCCGCCTACTTTACAGAAGAGGTATCTTGATTGACATGCATGACAACCAACTACATAACTCAATGACCACGTTATTTTACTTACACTGAGGAATCCATTGGGAAGTTTAATGACATGAAGAGCTGGGCCTGTGAGATGAGTAGGCTACTGTTAATGCTTAAAATAAATGGAACAACTGACATTAGTAAATAAAAGCACTACACTAGCATTGCACCGGAATTACAGATACATAAAAATTGAAATTGCCACTTCACCAAAAGTGCTGTCAAGTTTACAGGGGTATATGTATCAGACGTTAAGCACGGAGTTGCTTATGTGACGTATTGCTAATGGATGGAACAAGATGAGACTAATGTAAGAGTAATACCTTTTTGCTATTGTGGTGGTGGCGGTAATTGGGCACATGTGTAGAAGGTTTGGGTTAGAGTGAATGAATTATAGTAGTAGGAGACACATAAGAGGAATAAGAATGGTGGGGGCTGTCTTCAATTACGGCCAATCAAATGGGCTCCTTTCATTCCCATTAAAAAAGCTGCCTGCTCTCAAACTACCTAATTTTGTAATGGAGGGAGAACATTCAGACCGGCAGAAAAGCTTATTCCTAGGAGAAAACTGATGCCCAATCACCAAGTGCGTACATACATGGCAATTAAGACTTAAATATTCACAAAATCCACCCAACATAACATAGAAAAAGGTGGCATGTGTGATTTAGATTTGTGAAGTCTAAGTGTCCCTTCACCTCATGCCAGAAAACTACCATACAACTAAGATGTGGCCTGATGTGACCAGGTGGAGACACTAGGGCAGAATTTGGCTTCATTTGACACCAAACACCAGCACTACGCCACCTGCTTTTGACTGACACACTTTTGACCAAACGGTGTCACGGCGATAGAGTCTGCTTTAGCGCTATACCGCAGACCTTGCGCCTTCCAGAATCTAGAGACCTGCATGTCTTACAGCGGGAAGCAAGGCTCCCACATGAGAGACTAAAGACTACTACATTTTCTTCCAGGGCTGTATTAGCAGGGAAGACTTGAATGGAGTTGCACCTATGTGTTTCCAGCATCTTACAAAAAGCGTGACAAACGTGAATGTTTGCATGGCTGCACCTGTCTTCAGTGTGGCATCACTCCCAGGTGAGGCATTCTTTGCCCCACCTGGGACTTCAAATCACCCAGATGAAAATAATGGGAGAGCAGGCCAGCTTTTAAAAGCTGCAGGAGAGCAGACAGAATGATGCCAGAGATATAAGGAATAAAGAGAAAATGGAGTATTCTCCATGCCAGGACAGAACACACTGTGCCACCGACAACTCAAATGAGCCACTGCAATGGCATTACCGGTGGAGAGAAGAGGGGGACACACTGAGAGAAGAGAAGAGAGATTAGAGAAACAGAGAGAGAGAGAGAGAGAGAGAGAGAGAGAGAGAGAGAGGATTTAAGTGTCACAGACGGAAGGCAAGAATAAAGCAGAACAGACTGTGGAAGAAAGTTGCTGTTCCATTCAAGGCTGGATGTATTGGGGGTGGGTGCTTCGGGGGGGAGGGGGGGGGCGTTAAGCAACCATACATTTCTCATAATGTTGGTGCTGCTGCTCTGCTGTATGTTTAGGCACAGTGCAGAATGGGAGTTGCTGGACCGGAGTGCGGCTATATGGCAGGGCTCCCAAAGCACAAAATGCCATCGAATTCTGGAGTGGCCATATGGGCTCCTGTAGCACCGGGCACAACAGAAACAAACCTTTGCCTCTCTTACACTCACACGCACTCACACAAACACAAACACACACACACACACAAACACACACGCACACGCACACAGAACATTAAAGTTAGAACATTTTCCCTACTGCCTGAGAGGCAGTGGAAGACACAGGTTTATGAAGGAGTTATATTTGCATTTCAACAACTGTGCATGATAATGAAGTCTGCTATATTATGAGAACCCACTGCAGTGTGTGCTCCGCATACAACCGTCTGGGAATTCAGACATACCTGGGAGCTGGAGAGAGTGTGAGGGAAATGGGAATGGAGCACATGGCGTGGGGTCTGTGTGAGCAGATAACACATAACCACACGCGCGCACACACACACACACAACACATAACCACACGCACTCACACACACACACACGCACACCATATAACCACACACACACACACTCCGCAGGGAGTGCATCACTCAAGTGTCAACACATCCCAGCTGGGACCGTCAGGAAAGAGTTCCTTATCTTCACATGGAAATACAGTTAATCAGGCGGTAGAGAGACGAAGAGAGAGAGAGGGAGGGAGAGGGAGATAAAGAAACCAGGATGTTTATAGAGAGAGAGAGAGAGAGAGAGAGAGAGAGAGAGAGAGAGAGAGAGAGAG
>JAODUH010002343.1:0-12101 GCA_027564835.1 Typhlichthys subterraneus | reverse complement strand
TGTAGCCCCCCCCCCCCCCCCCCCCCCCACACACACATATTTCAACCCTTCTCGCTCCCCATTCTCCTCTTTCTCTCTCTACTTATTTCAAACCATCTCCCCCACACCCCCTCTCCCTTCCCCCATGTTCCAAGGACAGTCTCCCCTTTCCCAAAATCGGCAGAAGCGTCATGGAGGAATGAAACGGAGACAAAGTGAGCAGGAATAGGTTTAGTTTCATTGTGTCTCTCTTTCTCATCTGTGGAAAGGCCTGCTGTATTAACGTGTACTGCTAGCTAGGTGTGTGGGAAGGCCTGCTGTATTAACGTGTACTGCTAGCTAGGTGTGTGGGAAGGGAATGATTCCGATGTATTGATCACGGCGCCGTTCCAATGTGCGATTAATGCTGACAGAAGCTGACACAGACGTGTCGTTAAACGCACGGGGGGAAGGTCACGCGCAACCATTCCCTTTTCCTCCAGCCAAAGGACGAGCGGTGTGAAGAGGGGGAACCGGGCAGATTCCAGCCCGTTTATAATTGTTCCCCGGTGCGCCGAACACCACAGTGAGCCCTCTTGTTGGCGCTGCATCTCAATCAGTCTGTTCCATCTGTCAGCCTACTCGTATTTATCACCTGCGGTATCTAATGTGAGCAGCCTCTCTCTGTTGTGCCCCTACGGTGGCTGAGCAACGGGGGTCTGAATCCTAACCGTGTCCTTCACAGCCCACATGGATGCCGGGCGGCTGCTGCATCTCGTTTCTATACGGAGCTCTGATGGCTGGACCTACGACTTCTCCGGCTGATGAAAATAAAGGGAAAGTGTGTTTTAAAGCCCAACCCTGCCATAATTCATGCTGTTTATGATGTAAATATTTCACAGGGTGAGATGACCCCATAGCATGGCAAAGGCCATTAATAATCATAAAAATATGAACTGCCCTCCTAATGATTAATTGCATGCACTTGGTATAGACCTAATGGTTTATTTGCGCTGAGCAGGGAGAATTCGAGCACCTTCCAAGCTATAGGGTGGGCTTGCGTGGGCTACGTCAAAATGAATTTTGTCTGTGTATTACGACATCGTTTGGACTGGGATGAAGTCAGCCTTAACATTATTCAGAGAAGAACATTTACATTTAACTATAGGGCTGAATATATTCACTGGGCTCAATGCGATTACTATACCACTGCTATAGGCCTACTGCTACAACTTTTACTGCTAATAGTTATGGTTCATGATTAAATGAATAATTCATTGTCAACTATACTGTCTCTGAATAAAACAGCTTAGTAGTGAGAAACACAGTACAACTGATTTTGTGATACGGTTAGAAATACCAGTAATATCTGATAGCATTAACACTGTATCATTCTCATACAATGCCAGAAGTGGCTGATGTCACACGTTGATACTCAGATATTTCTTAGTGTGTGGAGGCACAAGCACACAGCCTAGTCAAACACCTTGTTATTCATGCCAGCATTTGTTCCTATTTAGGTCAACAGGAGCAGAAACTAACTAGATAAAAGGTGCCTGGATGAGTCCAGGTGTATGCAGTTTATCCCTCACCTGACATGACGTTAGCTGTGAGCAGAACCGCACCAGGCTGACACCCTTCCAGTTCAGCTGCGACCGTATGACATTGTTTATTAATTAACAGCTGATTGTGATTATCACGATCACGCAGGCATGCACTAATACAATGTAATTAATGAGTATGTGATGGTTGGCCCATGTGAAGGCCTGATTAGTTAAAGGCAGAGTCAGTCATTCTCGAGAAGGCCTGCTATATTCGAGCTCAATTCCTCCGCGGTCCTCTGCAGCGCCGGCCCATGCATCAAGACACACTGTGTGATGGATTACACACATTCATACATCAATGGTGGCAAGGTGTCACCTGACCACCGGGAGCAGTAGGGTTAGGTCTTGATCAGGGACACCTCGACACTTGGTGAGAAACCAGTGAGTTCCACCCTGCCACCCTTTAGTTCTGATGTACCAAAGAGATATTATTGTAATTCTGTACTTTCTGGTTATTAATGTTCATTTTCAATTGATTCATTACAGTACATTTGGATGACTTTCTAATAATTATAAGTAATGTTCCGTATTATTCCAAATTTGTTTGTCCTTTATTTTAGCAGTCATGTTGACTGAGAACATATTCTCATTTGCAGCAGCGGCCTGGGGAGTGGTTAGGGGTGAGGAGAGAGAGCATTTGTCCCAATTGAAAACTGGGGTTGATTAGGTAGCCATGCTGGTATGAGAGGCCATGTTGGGTATTTGGCCAGGACACCGGGGTGAACACCCGTACTCTTACGATAAGTGCCATGGGCTCTGTAGTGACCACCAGGGACGGTTTGTGCCTTAGGGCGATAGGGTGACGCACTGCCAAAGGGAGAAAGAGAGAGGAGGGAATTTCAAACTTTACCAGTGTACGCTATGGTAGCTGACTGTCCTGCTTCTAAATGTCTTAATCCAACAAGTGTTCAATGGTCCGTGGAGTACGTACAGTATAGCCTCCAGCCCATTTTTGGGTCATTTCAATACGGCTACAATGCAATGTGACAATAGCTAGTAAAGCTATAGTAAGCGATTGCACTGTCAATTCACACTAGGCTACATCTCATTGGTCTGCTGGCTGCCTGTTCTTTGTGCTGGACCAAATGTGATGTTTGTAGCCTATACACAGCTCTGCCTCTGTAGATAGTAACACTAACAAAGTAATGCAGATCGCACCACACAACAATATCCTAGCCTTTGCAATGTGTTTTCAGTGTGTAGTGGACAGAGCTTCTGACGGAAGCAAGAGGTTATTTTGTTAAAATCGACAAGCTTTCTCTAGAATTATTTTCTTAGATACCTGTAATTCAAAATGTGTCTATTGAATGGGTCACCAAAACAATAGCCCTCCCTAAATTCATAAGTAGGAGCCATCACTGGTGAGAGTCAGGAAGCCCGTTTAACATCTCTAGCCCCTTGACTGCCCTGGGGCATTGGGATTATTTTAATCCTTAGACCAGAGGAAGGTGTGATCCCTACTGGCCCTCCAAAACCACTTACCAAGGTAGTGGTTAGGCATCTTGCTTAAGGATGCTTACAGGTAGGCCAACTCTGTGGCTCGAGTCCAACAGCCAGACCACTAGACTATCCTGCCCACTGTAATGAACTTTGGAAGAAAAAGTCAGATTTCAACTTTTCTATAATTCTTCTTTAGACTTGATCATATTCTGAACTTCTCATTATCTGGTGCAGGCAGCAGCTTTGCAATGTCTTTGGAAATCAAAAAGCAGCCACATCACTTGTCCACCTCCATCCATGTAAAGATAAACTGTCAAACCTATCGGTGACATTGCAGATGCCACATCTGCCACAATGAGAAGAACAGTCTTCTTCAAGCAAGCTCAATGTTCTATGACAAGATGTTTGCTTGGGTATGTGGCTGACACTGTTGCTCATTACTACATCTCTCTGAAAAATGACCTAATTCCATTATAAGGTTCAGTTTGCTGATTACGGAGCAGATTGAGGTTGTAGTGTTTGAAATGGTTCAAACTTTGAAACAAACTCCTATTTCTTTGTAGTTTTACAGTACATTATTCTGCTGGTGTTTCTCTTCATGATCAGTAGGATTTAAATATACAGTATGTGAAAAGCTTTTTACATGATTAATTGTGATTACATTCTTTCGGCAGCATGCCTGGCTTTACTTGTGTAAGGTCTGGGACACAGCGCTGGCTAACTGTGTCGAGATGCGTCTACTTGACAAGAGAGGTATTGACATGATTGACATGACGGCCAGCTACATAACTCAAATTAGATTATAGAATTTACACTAATTAAGTTATTGAGAAACAAAACAACATGAATCTGGCTGTATGTCTTCAAAACCTGTTAAAGTAGTTAAAGTAGTAAAGTATTTAATGCTTAAATTAATACGAAAAACTGAAGTTAGTAAATAATATAGCTCTGAACTAACATTGTGCCGGAATTACTTATAATGTTGTGTGAGTGACAATGCTAACAGCCAATGAAAATATACTACAAGCTTCCTGGTAGTGCTGACACGCTTACAGGGGTCTACGTATCAGATGCTCAACACAAGTCACTTATGTGACGTAGTGCTGATGGACAGAAGCGGTTGAGCCTATGTTTTGAGCCCTGGAACAGGAAAATACACTGTAGCTTTCTGTCCAGACATTATTGCAAATGTGTGAGTCAGATGAAATGGAAGACGTGTTGCAGACTGACAAACACAATGTCAAGTCGAGGCACAATCCTTCACTGGACGGTTTGTAAAAGCTAACTGTCAGATGCGCCTTGAAATATCTCTGAGCTATTGTAGTTATTATTTGACAGTTAAGGCACACACTTATTTTGAAGTTGAGTCTATGGGGGATGACTCCCTTTCGCAGCCAACCACAAGTGGCCATTCAATGAACTGCAAATTTTGGCACTTATATTTGCAAATTAGATTTATTTCTCAGCATCGGAGGCTCCAGCTTGTGTTTTAATAATGCAAAAATGTAATAATTATTGCGTTTTAATAATGCAATAATACATTTTATTTCATAGTGCCTTTTTAAAACACATTTTACATTGTACTGTACATAGGCAAATATAAAGATCATTACATTTTGTTAAGACATATACTATAGTTTTGGACATAGGAATATACATTTTAGAAAAACTATACAATTGAATCAAAAATATTTGGGAAATGTATACAAAATAAAAGAACAATCCTTGCTTATTGGGAGGGCAGGGGAGACGAGAGTGGAACAAAGGGTTAAATGTTATAGGCACATTTTGAAGAGATTTGAAGAGGTTTAGCAAAGGAGGTGACCATGGTAGCATGTTGTATGTGCAGGGGAGGGGCGTTCCAGTTACCTGGTGTTTCTTACAGTGAGTGTAGTGTCCTTGTCTGCTTTACATGCATTTTCGGTAGAACATAACAGAGCATGAATTAAAATAACCTTTCACAATAGCCTAATTGACGTTACCAACTGTCTGCTTGCTAGCTAGATGGCTAAACCGTCCTGGAGAGGTGGATCCCTCCCTCTGTGGTCCCTAGAGGCTGTTTTTACTGAGATGTACCAGAGAGTTCTTACACCCATGGAAAATATGTGATATTAAAGGTATATTGTACTTTTTTCTTTGTTCTTTTTGTTTCTTTCGTTTAATCAAATATCAGCAAGCTTCCTACTGAATGACCAGTAGCTTGTTGCATTTTGGAATGCAACAGTGGTTGTTTTGTGAGGGGCGGGGAGATTCCTGTTGGATAAAAGACATTTATTGATTAACGCTGTAAAATATGTCCTCCTCCCACTCTTAGTGGTTCATGCATTACAAGTAGATTGCTTTGGGTAAGAGCAGGAGCTTGTGTCCAGAGTCCGTAGGACCTTTTGGTTGTGATGAGACCGCCATAAAAGCTAGGCCACCCTCTACCTTTTTGTTTAGGCAAGACATGCTTTTGGAATGCATTATGTGTGATAATAAACCATAAATAAAGAAATACATGCAGAAGTCCGGTCATTTATATTGAACATCTTGTGAGGTTTGTCTAAGTGACACAGAAGTGCTACAACATAGTACAGTAAACGCGACATGTCCATATAAACATACTGTATGAACTGGGAACAACCAACCAGTTCTCAGGTCAGCTGTTAACTTACAGTATATAAAGCTGTCATGACTCTCTCCCCAAAAAGTGAGACTGGACCTCCTTATATAGCAGCCCCACAGGTGTTTCCTCTTACACTGACAAGCCTGTAACTGAAAGACATGGGTGGGGTCGTCACAAGAGAGAGGAGGATTTTGTTGTTGAGAAAGATAGAAGTTAGAGAGGTTTGTTAGTGGAGTGCTAAGGGGAAGGGAGATCAGTGGTTGGGGTCCTGAGGTGTATTGAGGTGTATTAAGACGTGGGTTTTCAGTTGCTTTTGGAAGATGCATAGTGACTCCGCTGTCCTGACTGCTGCAGGAAGTTCGTTCCACCATTGTGGTGCTAAGACGGAGAGAAGTCGAGATTGGGTTGTCTTGTTCCCTCGTAGCGATGACGGTGCCAGGCGGCCAGCCGAGGATGTAGATCTAGTGTGCTCTGGTTGGGAACCTGACCATTGCTTGAAGATATGAGGGAGCAGGTCTCTTTACTGCCTTCCATCCTTCCTTCCTTCCTTCCTTCCATCAATCCTTCCTTCCTTCCTGTTGGGAACCTGACCACACACATGCAGGATTTGGAAATGGCTCTGATAGTGTGGCTAATTAGACCAGCTAGATTCAATTAAACTCTAGATTGTTTTCACTTGACATAAACACTCTGTTGTGTGATATACAGCTCTGTTTCTCTGGGTTTACTGTATATAAATATTGGAATTTTTACATTTTATTTTTTTAACTTTACTGAACTTTTTCTGTGATGTAACACGCTCACAGAACATGTTTACCAATGCTTTGTCACTTAATTGGCCCTAGTTACACGTTTGGGCACTGAAGACACATTTGTTCAGCTAGTAGAATCCCCAAACCCGTTCTTACATTTTCCAAAACACAATTGTACATGTCATTGCCGTGTTTCTGCTGCATAATGCACCACACTTTCTCAATCAGAGACGGGTCAGGAACGTAGATGGGCCAATCTAGCACTCGCACTCTGCTTATGCAGTCATGCAGTTGTAATCAGCACAGAATGTTATTTTGGGTTGTCGTACTGAAATACGCAGAGATGTCCCTGGAAAAGACCACATCTGGACGGCAGCATAAGCTGCTCCAAAGTGTGTGCATAGCTTTCTGCATTAATGGTGCCCCAGCAGATGTGCACGTTACCCAGGCCATCGAAACCCCTTCACCCAGCCCAGTATTGTACCATGACAGAGGCTGGCTTTTGGACCACTTATTTGGAGCATCTTGTAGTCATAATATTTGAAATTACATGAATACATACTTCTTTTAATGTTTATTAAATGTACAAGGTGACATCAAATAATATGTTGTGCTTCCACTATAGTTCATTGTTAATGACATTTTCAACCAATGTGCCAATTTTCTCATCAGCAACACAATTAATATTAGGCACTGTTATTTAAATGAAAATAAGAATATTTTCTGAAACGTTTCAGGAACAGCAACATCAGTGAAATTAGTGACTAAACGTTAGTACTTGTCTCAACCACTTAAGTGATGTGTAGTTATTATTTCTAGTCACGTTTGTGTATTCAGATATACGAATTATGGACAAACTCATTCTCACTTGTGACAGTAATGACTCTAACCACTAAAATGGTTATTTCACAACGTAATGGTTAAAGATCCACCTTATAGGATCAATGTACAGTTATGCTTTGTTGATATTAAATTATGGAGAGAGAGCAATTGCACAAAATAAGGTTGCCCTAATGTCATATGGTGAAACATATGGCACATGATATCTTTGATATCTCCTAATTTGTCTGGATGTATGAATAATGACTTAAGGAGAGCTTCTGTCCATTGAACCTTGTGCTTATAGGCCCTATGCATTAGAAGGCACAATTCATCAATTCATGAGTGATAGAGAATCCCATTAAAGTAGCAATAAAATTGCAAATATCTCCCTTCTCTGTTTCTCCTGCCTTTCAATATGGGCACCGGAACACAATGGTCACAGCAACTGTATGCAAGCCTCTGGCGCACAAATCCAGGGATGGCGTATGATACTACGGAGCACATTTCCAATCTATTTCTTCCCCGCTGCGTTGGTGAAACACTCGCCGAGATCCATCTTTTTCAATTACAGCAGAAGAGAGGACAGCCATTCGTTTAAGCCCGGAGGGAGAGGGATTTTAAGAACGGATGTCTACCCCACAGATCTCAGGCCACATTAAAATGGATTTGAGGCATTGGATGTTAAAGTGGAATCTGCCAGATTAACCGGTGGAAGCAAAGATAAGGGATCAATGTCCAGAGACACACTCTTGCTTACAGGAAATGTTTGTGTCTGGGGAGCAGTGTGAAACATAATGAACTTTTAAAATATAGTGGAGTGTGAAAGTGTGAACTGCGCTTTCTTCATATATTTGTATCATAGCATAGATAGTCATATTCCTACAATCTTGTAGCCTATACATTGTTCTGTCAGGCCATTTACATGCAAATAGAAAGGACAGCTCTTCCAATTTTAATATAAACCCAAGAGGAACACAGTCAATGTGAATATTTACTTTTCCATTTCTGAAAATTTTTTTGCTTTTAAATCTAAACGGGGTTCAGGCAGTTAAAGCATATGTTCTAGCCCTGTGTTCTCCCTCGCACAGCTGCTACAGTACAATACGTGCGCCTACAGGGTTTGGCGAATCCTGCCTCGCATGTGAAACAAAGGCAAGGAGTAACCAGTGAAGAAACAGAAGCATAGCATTTCATAGCAAGAAGGATCTTTGACAGAATCTTCAGATCGGTGTCTGCCCCAGCCGCTCTCTTTCTGTTGGTGCGTTTCTCATCTCAAACGTGACGCATAATCACCGCCACTTTTGGGTGACTTCCAAAAACAACTGCTGCGTTTTTACAAGACGTCTTCCAAGACCCTGTACTGTTTGTGTGTGCACGTGTGTGTGTGTGTGTGTGTGTGTGTGTGTGTCTGCAAACCACATAGACAGCTTCCCCCACCCCACCTGCCACCACCAAACTCCTTGTTCCTCCAGCAGGTTAAAGAGAGGATAATCCCCCCCCCCCTTCCCCATCCCCTCAATGTCTGAACGGGCCCTGTGGGGGCACAGCGTGCAACCTTCAGGAGGGGGTGGAAGCATGGGGGGTTCAATTTATTTATTTTATTTATTATTTTTTTTAGTTGTTTTTGTTAAGCGTGAAAATACTTCTGCCACATCAGAGAGGTAGGTGACCTAGCCTCTATTTGTTCTGGGGAGATTAAAAGTCCAGGTTTGTGATACTTTTCATTTGTCAGCCTGCTCCGGTGATTGATGTGTGCTCTAAGCCCTTTTTAAGTGCAGTGGCGTGGCACTGACCACCGGGGGAGCTGTGGCCCCTCACAGTACCATGTCAGAGCGCCGCAGAGCGAGCGGTGGCCTTTGCCCGACGACATTACTTTGGCTAATGTCTCGTCGCTTTAGATTGAGGAACTGTTTGTATGTATGTTTGGGCTCATTTTATTCCAGGACGCAAATCAGATCGCTGATCTCAATGTAATGCATTTATATAATACAATATCTTAAAGTTCCCCAACCTACGATACATGCCTCACCCTGCATGTTTTACATCTCTCCCTGCTCCAACACACCGGACTCAAATGAACGGGTCATTATCAGGCTTCTAACCAGCTTGAATCAGGTGTGTTGGAGCAGGGAGAGATCTAAAACATGCAGGGTGCGGCCCTCCAGGACCGGAGTTGAATAGCCCTGATGTACATAAATATTGTGGCTCAGTTAAACCATCTGGGGATCTCCATGGTTACTTGCATGGTATACATAAGGTCAACTTGAAATGCTCTGGGGGTACAGTACTCAGAAAGGATTTGGAAACATGGCTCTGAAGGAGGCCTGGGCTCAGTCAGGCCCGGGGGCTGGATGCAGCCCTTTGAGACATTCTACCCGGCCCGCCCGGTACATCAAACTTTAAAAAAATATTAATGCAACATAAAATGTCTTACTCTGCAGAATGTCAATTTTACTGCTGTGTAAACAAATACATTTTTAAAGTGAACTGTTAATGTTTGATTATGAATATGGTGTTGCATAGGATTAGCCTATATGCATAAATATGCTAGTTAACAAAGCGTGTTTTATTTTAAAATGTTTTAGCATGTTGGTTAAAAGCGTAATGTGGCCAGTTCTCTGACATTTTCAATGTGGCCCCCAAGTGAAAATAATTGCACACTCCTGCTCTAAAGGATTGTGTTCAGCCACATAGTTGCCTTTAACACATTATGCCTGTAGCTATTTCATGAGCAAACCACTTTTAAAGGCACATCTTTTTTACCTACATACATTTGTCAAATTGTATGTATTGAATGTAGCATGGAGAAAAGAGGATTTCGGGAAAATAAATTCTGGGATAAAGAAATTACACAAAGGGGGATCTTTAGCGGAGCAAACCACGGACATCCTTATCCTCTATCAACAACAGTATCTTCATCATGTTGGAAGAGTAAATCCTTTGTGAAGGCTCATAAAAAGACTATATCATTTAAATTGGCCCGGGAGGTCCCCTGCCTTTATTCCTGACCCAGTAGAAGGTTACTGTCACTCTTTCTACTAAAACTTTATGGGATGAAAGAATCCCCTGCTGTGTGTTGACCTTGCCGTGTAATTGCTTGATACCCTCTCGCTTAATACCTAGTGAGACAGAGAAGGGGGTAAAATGGACACCGCCAAGCTACGTACAGAGTGGAAGGAGTTCACATAGTCTTACCTTAATTCGTACGCAGGCCTGGACAGCCTCAGTTTGCAAAGCGTTCCTTTACATTGTGATGTATATTATTATTATTTGTATGGTGCTGACAGTAGCTGTTGCCGTCTCGGCACCGATTGCACCCTGCCTGTCCTGGAAAGGATGGACACCCCCCTCTGTGATAACTAACTTCTTATAATTACCCCCCCCCCACCCCCACCCCAAGGTGATTTTAGGGAGTGTTTCCTTACCCGATGGGAGCAGGTAAGGGGTGTGTTGTTTGTTTCCATGTGCTTTGTGGGCATGTGCAGCCTTTTGAGACGGTCATGTGATTGAGGGCTTTACAGAAATAGATTTGAATTATATTGTGTGTGATGTTCACCACTGAATACAATGAGAAAGGCCTCATTGTATTTCAGATGCAGTACTGCTAACAACCACCAGGCTCTCAAAAGGAGCAAGCGCCTAACTGAAATAATGGAAGCGAATACGTCTTTTTTTTCTGTTAAGTTCTCAAAAGCTTATTTTACGTTTAGCTTTATTTTATTTTACATTTCTTTTACAGAGTGTCGCTTCCACTTTGAAAAGGAGCATATTACGTCTTAACCCTCCCGCTGTCCTAAGGCATTTCAGCAGACTAGCAGCAGAGGGAGCGAACCGCGGAATGTCATATGTCCGTGTTGTGGTTGCTGCCCGCTACTGGCAAGTGTACCGGTCATTTTGACCCACAGGGCAGCGCGAGAGTTAAAGAAGGGTGTGTGGCAGCCAATAGCAAGAGATCACGTGACTCATTCACCTGTAAAGCCAATCTCCTGGCATCAAAGCGTATCTCTTCTGGGGAAGCCAAGTGGCCTCGAACACGTCCTATATCGCGATCAACATCTTGCTGGTGTTGCGTGACGAAGCAGCTCTTTAGGCACCATCTGCCTTTTGTCTTCCTCTGATCATCATCGTCCCATTTCCTTTATGCTGCGAAGACCCCGGTTCCCCAGCGACCTGGAGCCGCTGTATGAAAACATGTACTCTGGTGCTCAGACAAGGGACAGGCCAGTTGTTCAACAATACCCTCCGTCTCTTTCAATTCAGGCTTCACACATGAGAAGACAACGCGGTGAAAACACACTGTACAGGCGCCAAGGCCGCGCTTTATTTCTTCTCCTTTTTTTTTCAGCCGGCTTTGGCCTTTGTCTCTCCACCAGAAGGGCAACAATAAGTGTATTGTTGCCGTTCTCCCGGCGGTTAGCGCTGAGAGTCGGCCGGCTAGCATCGCAGGAAGACTAATAGGACAGAAATACACACATACACACACACACACACAGAGGCATATGCTAGCACAGACATGGCCCCTGCACCCCCTCTCCATCATCCCCCCGCCCCCGTTGGGACACATCTGGGTCCAGGTGGCATCCAAACAGACGTTGTCAGCTTGTCGTCGTGGTAACTGCCTTAATGGCGTGAGCCGTTCTGAACTGACACAATGGGAAAGCAGACATGGCAGCGGCTTGCGTGGCGGCCTATTTATCTGTGTTTACCCACCGCTCTGTCCCGTTGATAACGGAGAGGCTTGAGCCCCAGGCGAGGTACTTTGGGGGGGAAGGGGGTGGGGGGGTTGGTTCTCTGCCTGATACACAGCGTTCCCACCAACTGTGGAATTTCCCGAATCATTCCCAGGCAAGGAGAATTAGATTTTAGGATGAATAATTACTAGTGAGTTTAGGTGTTAATAGTAAGCATTGATACATATAT
>JAODUH010002342.1:0-12104 GCA_027564835.1 Typhlichthys subterraneus | reverse complement strand
AAGAGCTGAATGGACTGTGGCAACAGGCGCACCGTGTCCCTGATACACACCGCACTGTACGCCGTCTGACACACACATACACACACACACACAGAGAGAGAGGCCGTCACTGCTGCCATTACACCGAAACACACAGAGATACACTGGATAAATTCCCTCTCATTGTAAGATTACAATTTGCATTCCTTGTGTGCGTGTGTGTGTGTGTGTGTGTGTGTGCATGTCACTGTCTTTGTATATTGATGCATGTTTATTGATTTATTCTGATTGAAACTTGATTGTAATGTTGTTTTGTGTTGTTGTATTGCCTGGAAATATAATAAAGCAAAAAAATATATACATTGGTAGAGATACACTTGTAGAGGAAACAGCTAGCTATAGCCTAAGTAACTTCTGCATTATGGGACCAAAACAATGCTTTCTTCAGCTTGTGGCGCAAAAACGTCATGACACTTACATGACACAGGGTTTGTAGTCGTACTAATTACATATGTTCACAGTCTTATCTTTTAACAAATGCACGAAAATCTGACTTTCTTGACTTGAAGAATTTTCTTTTAAATAGTCATCATATGTCTACTTCGTGTCACAAAGCAAACGGGATCTAAAATAATTGTATTCTCGCCGTTGACTACCATACATATTTTTTTCGAACTTAGGTCACATTATCCGGAAGTGTCTAGGCACTCCATTGAACCTAATACATCCATGATTGTACCACCTTGTAGAGACTCTGCCAGTCAGTCACTTTGGTGTGAGAGAGAGACATCCTGTGCAGCAACGTCTAACAAACACACACAATTTAACATATTGTATTATTTGTTAAAAAACTTTACCGTCCCACCAGAACATTTGTATAATTTGCATATCGAGGGGTGAGAACCACCGGACGGGCATAAATTAAATTTCTCTCCAACTTTACAGGAGGGCTGAAACAACATGTTTAAATTCACATGCGCCTTTTTGGCACCGTTTCATACATTTCATCTAAATGCATGGATCCATCTGATGACAATATGAACAAAGCTTTACATACAGTTTAAAATAAATAATCTATTGTGATAAAATAAAAAAAAGAACATAAAAAATCCTTACCATCCTTACCACTACTTTTCAAATATACATTTTCTGCCAAAAGGGCATAAGTGCAGTTACTCCCTTTTGGAACCAACTGGATTATGTTCAGTATGTTCAGTATTTATGTATTTTTGTTTTTAATGAATAACTAATTTATTAAGAATTCACTTGTGCCTTTCTGAAAGTAGAAAGAGTTCATCAAGAGCTTTAGTTTGATATATACATCTCCATTTCACCCAAAATGTCACTTACAGTCTGGTTCTCACCCCTCGATATATAATTAACAAAGCTACTTAAATAATCACTAGGCTTTTTGTTCTATTAAACATGGTCTATTAGTTAAGTAAAGCTTGTGTAAAAGCATTTGAGCAACTTCACATACAGTATGAAAAATTGAAACGCACACATAAAATAACAAGAAACACTGCATTGTAGGAATTCAAGCTAGATCACTGGGCCAGTGAGTCAGTTAGTACTGTAGGTCAGAGTTTACTGGGATGTGCCGGATGTTCCGGAGCGAGGACTGCAGTGTGTTGAGGGCGTCCGAGTTCCGTGGCGAAGTAAAGAAGCGAATCACTTCCTGTCTTCGGTGTAACACTGCCAGATCACGTGTTGGCCGCAGAAACCACTGGCTAAGATAGCAAGGTCAAGTTAACTACATAGCATTCTAAACACTATAGGATACTGGAGCTATATTGCATTTATTTCAGTTACGTCTCATTGTTACATTATAATGCAATTCATTTACACCCAAATATAGTAACGTTTAATTTTTGCGCATCAATGAACCAATTCTTAAAGGTTTGTTTTGAGTGCATTTTAGGACTGAATAGTTTCCTTACCGGAGGAGTTTGGAGCCAAATCTGCACCTGCAACGGTTTAGTATCCCTGCAACAGACCATTGTGTTTTTAAACACAATGGTACGCCACAACAGAGGGACCCAGTCATTGAAGACTAGTATCGTAAGATGATTACATCTACTGTATATACCATAAAGACTAAGACCCTCCTTCTCGCCAGACTGTAGCTTGTATACCGACGGGTGAGGTTCTGACTTGAAGATCTGCAGAACACTGAAGCACGCGCACACACGCACACACCTTTACAGAGACTGCTTAATATTTCCTATGTCCTCGTGTGTGTGTGTGTTGTGTCTCTGTCATCTCACCTGTAAGTGTCTTGGTCCATGTACACCACACCTGCTCTATATTAAAATTAAAAACATATAAGTGGAAAGTTTATACTTTTTAATTTAAAAAGTTATTCATCAGTATGAAAGCAAAACTCAGTATTTGCAGACACCAACAATTTCCAGATGAACAAACTGTGCTGTAATCACAAGCAAAAATGTGTCTGCGTGTGTGTGTATGTGTGTATTTGTGTCTTACAGTGTGTAGGTGTGGAACTGCAAGATAGGAACCCCGACACTGTTGTCTTCCAGCTCGACTCCCACTCTCCTCCTGTCCAGACACTTTAGCAGAGCGCCCATGGCTCGCAACTACCACCCCCCAACACACACACACACAAGTATGCACTGTACTACTTCTACGAATCACGCCTACTTAAGGTTCATGGGTCACAGTGTTTGAGAACCACACAAGGCAGTGTGTAGGCGGATGGCTCACCATTAGGGGGCAGTCAAAAGAAATACAAGAGGAGAGGTAGGAGATCTTCTCTTTCTCTGTGCGGGAGGCAGCCAGGAAGGGCAGGTGGGCGGAAAGCAGCCTCTGCTTACTAATCTCCAGACCTACAATATGAAGGCCACTTAGCCTCAATCCATTCATTAAATAGAGACGCAATCCTCAGCATTACTACCCATAGTATATTCACACTCAGATATTCTCTTCAGCTACCTAGACGCTGATGAAAATGCAGGAATATTGAATGAACTACTGTTTACCAAAGTCAATGTTTGGATATGTCACCACCTCGGGCTTGTAGTCAGGGTTTGAACCTGTTATCCAGCAGAGACGAGTGAAAGAGAGAAAAAAATAATGAAATGAAAGAACAGCACATCCCACACCCATGTTTTCACCCCCGCTTGTTCAACCTTGTGTAAACATACAGTATCAGGTAGGCCATGTTAAGACTATATTATAAAGCCTCTCCCTCCCATGGGCTCACACCTCACCCAGTTTCTGCATGAATCTGGCCATGGAGCGCTCCTGCTTAGCACTGGTAATGATCACATGAGGCCTAACCTCCTGGAGGACTAGTACACAGAGAAATATAGGAAAAGTATACATGTCAACATTTAAGTATATGCACATTCGACATTCCTACGCTACGCTGTAAAACAGGGAAAACACGCCAGTTAGAGGCAATTGAGGCAGAAAATGTTTGTTCTACCTCTTGCCAGCAGATGGAGCTCGTGGTCGTCAGGACTGTCTGCCATATAATGTAAAGCGCAATCTTTGCTGTCATAGAAGCACAGACCGATATGTCCATGCTGTGCCAAAACACCCAGTAACACCTGATGGACAGTATGTTGTACACAATGAAATGTCATCGCACGAAGAGAGATACGGGGGTGAAAGCGACAGTCAAACACAAGTGAAGGTGTAGGTGTTTGTTTACTGAAGGAGAATCCCACCTCGGGTGACCCTTCCTCCTCTTCCTTTTCGTCAAGATTGCCGGTGGCGTTGGGACCAAAACCGCCTACTGGAAGGCTCTCTAACGCCGCCGCCATGTAAGCTACACAAAAACTACCTGTTAAAGTATGGTTCTTATTTGACAGGCTATTCTAGTTTGCGAACTAAGACAAATTCAGCTATTACGTATTGCACTAGCTAGCTGGCTACTGTACCTGTTTGAGGTCGTTTCCCGCCCGCGGCCACGAGACACATAATGCAGCGCGTGATTTAACAGCTACAACTCGTGGTGCTTCCAGATTTATGTAGAAAAAGCCAGCCTTTGTCGTAATAAAGGAAGGGTTGTGTCAGTTTCTATAGCATAACTTACACAATAAGTGCATCATTGAGGAGTAGGCAGCCTAAACATTTTGGAGCAACATAGCAGCAGCTGTCCAGATGTTGTATTTACAGGGTCATGTTTGGATTTTCCAGTAGGACAATGCAAATGTCTGCATTAACTGTAGAGTGCGGTGCTGCATTATGATGCAATTTTGTATTTTAAGACCAAATAATGGAGGGGGGCGGGGGGCAATTCTACTTGCCAATTGCCAAACTTCACAAACAAGTGTCGTTATTAACAAGTCTATAGGAAATATGTTATGTCCCAACTTTGGAGTGTGATTGCAGCCATCTGATTTTAATGAGTACATTTTCATAAAACATTTACATTCACAAAACATCACATAATGTGTTGTTGTAGTGTTTCCAATATAGTGCAGGGTGAATGGAATTTAGAAATAATTGATTTTATTAGGACTTAGGACTTTCACAGCTTTTTAGGAATTGTGGATATAGGAAATGCTTAAATTTCAATGAGAATATCTCATACATGGACTTCAATATGGCCATGGGTGTTCTGTGAGGAATCATCACCTTTATCTGCTGTAGCGCCAGTATCATTGCAAGATACATGGTAACTGTTAAAATTGCAGCAACCACTTTGAACTTGAGTGTTTTTTTTTACTTGTGACGTGTACAGATATCGCATTTCAGGCTAAATAAAAGAACATGCATCCTCTCTGACTTCAAATCAATGCGTCAAAGTGACAAGGGAACCTAATAGAAATGTAGTTAAGTCTGTCTGCAAATGTAATCTAATGGAGTAAAAGTCATGTTTAAATAATCAAGTAAAGTAGACCTACAGATATACTCGAAAACTGTCCACCCCTGATTATATTATTGTGATTATGCAGCACAGAATAATTTTGTATTGTAAAAATAAAGTTGCCATGGAGCCACTGAAACCTTTAGAATGGTAAATTATTTATTTTACTCACAAATCAACAATTCCACTTAGTATCCAGTTTATATAAATAGTACAAACAAGTTCTGTAATAAATACACATACTGTACAGTCTATTATGTTTATATGATTATATAAATATGAGGATCATTGTAAACAATAAAGACAAGAAAGTGCAGGTACAGTGTACACCAAGCGATGGGTCAACCGTTCCTATTGCGTGCAGGCTAATGACTGGGAAGTACTGTACTGTAGGTAGTGCCGGAGAACCGGAGGAAGGGGCAGTCTTTCGGTTAAACGATGTCTATTATTCCCCAGAGACTGTTGAATGGTCAGCTTGCACAGAGACATCAGGGCAGGGGGGTCACCTGTGAGAGAAAAGACAGAACAGATTCAGACCAAGGTAGATTACATCAGGGCTAGAGCTCGGGGTGGGAATCACCAGAGGCCCCACGATACGATATTATCACGGTCCTTATGTCACGATACGATATTGTTGCGATTTTAAACAGTTTGCTCATCTCATATAAATTGTATTGATGCAAAATGGGGTTTCATAAATATTGTATACACAAAGTTAAATTCTCATGTGCAATTTATGGCGTCTGTGTATCGATACATTATTGCCACTGGAAAAATCGCGATACTATGCTGAATTACATTTTTTTCCCCACCCCAAGTGGGGTGCAAGTTGATTTAGAAATAAATACTTTTTTTCCTCATGTTTACTGTTTAAAAAAAAGGCACACTCCTTGATTGTCCACAGCATGCCCAGAAGGTGAACCCTACATTTTCACCCTTACCTCACCATTAATGTTTTTTTACACGTGGTTGAGAATAAGACAGAGCCATGGAAAGAGAGAATTGTGCCAACGCAAGTTGTACATTTTCAACGGTCACATGGTTCATGGAGAGGCAAAACCTATGGCAAAGCAGTTCCAGGCTTGTTTGGCAATTTGAATCGATATACTGTATACAGATATATAACGTATTTTTTTGGTAAATAGTAGTCAATACATTCATATTTACATTTACAATATCATTTATAGGGTACTTAAAGTATTTGATGCTAACTTTCAGGAACTGTTTGAGGCTCCACGATCCGCCATTTCTGTTAACAAAAAAAGCTCCATTGGAATGAAAGGAGATGACGCAACTCTTTTTACATGACTCTGGAATGAGCCTATAGGCGCTCTGTGGAGGAGGCATGTGGAGGAGTGGCAGCCACTAGGAGCAGCAGTTTCAAACCAAATCAATGATGTAACGCTGTTTTAAGATACAAGACAAAACGGCGACATTCACTGAACTATGTTCGTGGCTCGTGTGGGCCTAAAAGTTGACAACCGCTGCATGTCATGTAGTCACCTAGTGTCACTCCTCCAATGCTAGTGTCATGTCATTGTACAGTAAGCACTGTGTGTGTGTGTGTCTGTGGAGTGTGCATGTATGAGTATTTGCGAGAGTGTGTGCGTGTGTTTGTGTGTGTAACGCTCCACTCACGCTGGGCACCACTGAGGTAGCGCAGGCGCACGGTGGCCCCGCCCCTGACGCTGCTCACCGCGGGGAACAGCTCGGCACCCCGAGGGAGGCCACTAATGGCCATGCCAAGGAAGCAGTCGTCCACGACGAATCCCAGCGTTCCCTCGTCCGCATCCACCATCAGCACCACCCGCTCTGGGATGGGCAGGGCCAGCGCCGGCTGCGCCCCAACCAGCGCTGCTGCGTGCGGGGTAGGGCTTCCCTGCCTTTCCCCGGGGTACACGCCCAGGGTCTTCCCACCGTGCCACAGCTGATTGGTCCCCAGCTCCCAGCCCCAGGACTGGGAGTCCCCGCCCACTAGCGCCTGGTACCCCGAGGCCTGGAGCAGGCAGTCGCGGCCAGAGACTCCGACGACGGCGTGGCTGCCCCTGTGTGCGGGGTTCCACAGCAGCTCCCACAGGTGCAGGCCGCTACTGACGCCACGCTCCGCCCGCACCCCGTCACTGCTCTGCTCCACAGGCGAGCGTGTCACGTACCGTCGGCACGGCGACAGCAGCAGGTGAGGGGAGAGGTGGGAGGAGCTCCAGCGGGACCGATTATCCCCTGGGCCGGCTGTGGGGGACTGCAGCATTACCGACAGGCGGGAGGAAGGGGCCACAGCCCAGGCGGAGAACGATGACGATGGGGTGCGGACAGGGGTGCGGTCATCCATGACGCCACGCAGCCAGCCAGACAGCGTAAGGCCCATTGGTACCCACAACACTCACCAGCAGCGCCTCACACGGTTTCACACATGCATGGGCCTTCTGCCCAATGTAGACTTGATTGATGCTCAGATGTTCTCAAATGACTATGAAGAAGGAAAACAAACATAGAATGAAATACACCACTCGAGAAAATGCACCATGAAACACAGTTAAAAACTGTTTTTCTTGGACTCCTAAATTAAAATAGACTAGACTATAGTAAACCAGCTCTTAAATCTGACATAAAACTTACCCAGTGACTTCAATGGGCTACTGAATTTGTCGTGGTTGGCCCAGTGCGGGTTTTTATATACACGCTGCTTATCAATCTGGCCGTGCGTCCCCATGTTATCACTACTTGGTAACGTAAACAATTTCGTCCATCCGGTGATTTGATGATTCCAAGCGACCTCAGTTGCGGGAACAACACAGTCCATCATTTCAGAATGACGCCACACTACGCGGCAGTGCCAAGGCCATGCGATTCGGTGACGTATTTGTATGAAGTGGAGCGGAAACGACATTGCTTCTCAACAATAATAACATCGGTAATAGATATTGAAGAGGCTTTTGTAGCAGTGCAAATCCCACTATTTAGCCTTTGTGTGTGGCTTAATGGCGCCGATCTCCATCCTTCATCGATTATTTATCGCGTTCGGCAGTGAATGTATACATAAACTGCGAAACAAACAAATAATATCAAACTCGGACTTTTAATCGACAGGAATATAAAGAGAAAATAGAACCAAAAACGGCTCATAATTCCAGATGGCTGACGCGCACATGCGTAGTTGTACTGTTTGAAGAAAAAAACGCTAAGATGCCGAGACTTCATTAAGACAAATATGCAAAAGAAACCTAGTTCAGGCATATGATATGAAAACATCAAATAGAACCTTAGAAAACAGTTAGTAGGCTATATACATATTCCTATACATACAATGTGTCTCTATCCTGTGGTCATAGCAATGTGTAGAAATACGTTAGAGCTAAAATGATTGCTGAAACTATGGTCTTTCAATGTGGGTAAAAACAAGTGCTGTAGTAAAAACAATACTACAGACCACGCACTCTGCCCACTGAAACAAATTAGGCCAAAATTAAATTGCAAATACAAATGTGTAAGTTATTTGCAACAGAAATCACACAATGTCTTCTGAGAGAGGGGCAGAGATTAACTATAGTTTTTTGTTCCACAAACTACTGTAAATGAATGTTTAGTTGCTAAACAAACATATTTGCCTGCTTCTATGGCCTGTCCACCTGTGTGAGTTGTATATAAACAACATTGCCAGAACCACCATTGAGTGTGGAAAGCGCTGGTATTATTAGGCAGAGATTGTAGAATTCAAATGACAAACAAGTGATGCTTGATGGATAATTTATGCCTATTACATAGCTTTAAATATCCTTGATGAAAAATACAACATTTGTTTGCTTTCATTATTCATTATCCAATAGCATAATCATATCCCAATGTCATCTCCAAGATACTAGCTAAATTGAGCATAAACGGCAATGCTCTTAAATGTATCATTCTAGAAATTAAACGGATGTAGTTAATAGCACATTTTGCTTAAAAATGGTTTACCATTAGCCTGATATAAGCCTGATATATGTCCTTCAACACTGGTTTAGTGTGTTCTGTAGTGGATGTATACATTAACGGCAAAACAAACATGTTAAATTAGGTACCGGCCTTTCTGCGTGGAGTTTGCATGTTCTCCCTGTGTCTGCGTGGGTTTCCTGTACTAAAAATAATAATTTATACATATCTATATTTATAACAATATGTGTTAAAGCAGGGTTTTTTTAAATACTAATTCAAATCACCTGTTTTATCAAACATATTGGTATACACAGAGGGAACCATTCTTCTGCAATTCTCTGTATAATGCCTTTGTTGCATCATTAATCTTTTGTTTAAGTCATCAACAATTTGTCTTGTCATCCTGCTAGCAGCAGTGTATTTTCCTAAAGTGTTGTTATATTGTCCTAAAAGCATTTTGTTGAAGTAGTACTGCTGAAGGTTTACTGCATCCTGACCCTCTCTGGAACTAAACTGACATTGCACGATCCCATAGGCAAATAGTCCATCTGAAATGAGATGTGAAATAGTAAGAAATAAATTAACTACTGCCCTTTCTTTGATATGCAGTACACATGTGACACGCACACACAGACACACACACACACACACAAACACACACGCACACACTGGATATGCATAATCAAGTTCCTTGATTTCCAACGTTGCAATATTGGAGCTTAATTTCTAAATGGCACTGATTCGGTATATTACAAAAAAGAAAGCATATTTTCAGTTATTTTGTATTTATTTATTTAACAAATCAAGGTCTGTCGAGTTGGAAACAACTGTTTGCAGCAGCTTTCAATTCTATCCACAGCTTTTCAATACAATTGTAAGGTTTTGTAAACACAACAGCATTGAAAACAAACTTAAATGGCAGCAAATTTGTTGATATGACATTCCTTTTGACTTACATTTAGGTGTATGACACTTACTGTACAGTAATTGTCTCTGACATGCACTGACAATCTGATAATTTGTAAACATGTACAATGATAACTAAATATAATAATAAAGCAAATAATAAAGCAGTTTTGAATTTCAAATTACTTGCTTGATTCATATGAATGTGGGCTTCTTATTTTTGTAAAGATTAAACACTATTTTCTGAATTCTGCCTACAACAAATAAGAATATAAATGAATTTGTATGTTTTTACATAATTTAGGCATATTATTTAATATATAAACCTATGATGTAGGCTACTGTAGGCTGCATAAAACCAGCAGTTGCTTTCAATTAAACCTTATCCAAACACTAGCCCACATATTCCAATGTTGGCATGTATACCTCCCATATTTCATGCAGTGTGATTTTGCCAAGTAGGAGGTGTTCCTGGATCAACCAACATTGACCATTTGCCAGTCATAGCCCCCTGACATCATCAATGTATTAGAGCTCATACCTTTTAATGTTAGTGAACAATATCTTATTGCAAGCCTACTTGTTAGCATTGAATACCTGCTCACTTGAACGTTGTCAGAACTGATGTGATGACAATGATAAGTATTGTTTTCATTATGTGCTTTTTTGTTGCTATTCACTCGACACTCTATGCTTTTCTCGGAGTTCTACAACAAAGATTGTTTATCATGAGTTTTGCCTGGACATCGGTGAACTAGTAGAAATATATTTTGCAATGCACATTTTCCCCCGAAGGTGGCAGTCAAGCTCCACAGTTGACAGTGCGCTTGTAGCGAAGCCACCTTGTTGGTGCTGCTCTGGAGGGGCATAGGGTAGGAATGGGGGTGTCTTCCCCGACCCTAACCGTTGATGAAAGGATCGACAGAGAGAAGGGTTGGGAATGCAAACCGGGATGGAGTAAATACCAAACATTGTGCAATGTGATGCTCCAAAGTATGGAGTATCTTCCGATTTACCCTGAAGCATCCGATTGTACGCTGATGTAGTCAGAGTTTCAAAGGAAGGATTTGGCTGCTACTTTTCTTATCCTTACTGTTTATCCACATCTGCAATGATGCGGGCTGTGAACCGGTGCAGGACCACTTCAATTGTACTGTGTATTTTGGCATGCAATGTTTTAAAAGTGGCTGCCAAAACCTTACAAGAGGACAACATAACGGAAGGTAAATGTACTGTAATGTTTTCGCTTGCTCTGCCCTGCCAATAATCACGAGACAATTGCCTTTATGTAGCTGACTAGCTTGCTAACTTGGTGGCTAATGGTGACTTTAGCCAGTTAGCTAACGTTAGCATGTCAGCCTGGCAAAGAAAGTGTACGGTAGTCTACTAAATCCATATGCGATTCCACTAAACATTTACAGTGAATATGTGTATTTGCTGCGTAACAAATATTTAAACAATCCTATTATTTACAACGTATGTATGTTATAATGAATCGAAACAGGCACCATATGGTAGAACCAACGTCCGCTGTCCAGTTGCAGTGATTTCTGTTCATGTCCGATAATGCTCTCCTAAGTTTGCTCTCACTTAAGTAATGTACGTTTTTACGAAACACACAATAAATGTGAAACCAATTAATGAAGAGCAAAATGTAGAACCATATCTACTATTAGATTAACTGAGGGCAAAAAAACACTTTAACTACTTTAGTACAAAGATTGTATGTCAATTGGGCCAATAATCGATAGTGGCCCATACAAATTTAGTGGTCCATACAAATTGGCAAAATATGGCAATTGTGTAGATCTGGAACAAAGTTGTCTGTGTCACACACATTCATTTGAATAAATAATGAATTATACTTGTTTAGTGATATTCCTACAATTACAGACTATTAGCACACAGTATAGTAGGATGTATTTTCTTAAGTGTCTTTGTAATGGCAGAAATGTGTTTAAAATGGTCATTAAAGGTAAACTTAAACCACTACAACCGCAGGCAGGGTATTTACACACTTAACTTGGTGTGGACAGTGTCACATGCTGGTTAGGTTGGTTGACGTCATCTTTATAGATGGTTTAAATATCATTGTGACCTCAATAGCTGCAAGTACATTGCCCTGCTTAAATCTGAGAATCTCAAAAATTGTGTCTAGGTAACTGTTGTTGAAGGGAGTTCTGTAGTAAATTGATTGCAAAAACAAGCAACAACACAATCCGTCCTAAGCAGAATGGAGCAATTCACTACATTTGTATTTGTCACTGGCCATATTATGCCAGGAGACTTTGAATATAATCTTTGCCTACTTTTTTTTTTTCACCTTCTGCCCCAGACCGACCTCCAGTTGTCCCTGGGGTGTGTGGTCAGGTCGATAACTGAGGGTGTCTCTTGGTTAGGGCTGCACGATTATGGCCAAAATGCTAATCCCGATTATTTTGATCAATAATGAGATCGCGATTATTTATCA
>JAODUH010002341.1:0-12106 GCA_027564835.1 Typhlichthys subterraneus | reverse complement strand
CACACACACACACACACACACACACACACACACACACACACACACACACACACACACACACACACACACACAAGTGAAGTGTGCCCCCCTAGAGCTCTAGGACTTGTGTTATGTGTGATTGAATTTGGTGCCGAGGCGAGACAAATGCCTTCCCTGCAAGCTGCGTGTGGTTTGCGCACGGCTGTTTGTCTTCTACATTCCCCTAGGAATAGTGGTCTACCATTTAACTGTGTGTGTGTGTGATTATGTTATCACTGACTCTGCTCTCCTGCTTGCCCTGTGTTTGTTTCTCTTGTGGCTTGTGTCTGTGTTTGTGTGTTGCCCTGGGTGTGCTTTCTGTCCACTTGCATCGTTTCTCTGTGTGTGTGTGTGTGTGTGTGTGTGTGTGTGTGTGTGCGTGCGCGTGCGCGTGCCCAGTCCCTCCAGTGATCCTGGTGTATCCAGAGAGCCAGGCTCAGGAGCCAGGTGTCTCCGCCAGCCTCCACTGCCACGCTGACGGCATCCCAAATCCCAAACTGTTCTGGTTGAAGAATGGCATGGAGCTGCAGCCCAGATCCTCCAAACAGCTCTCTCTCATAGGTGTGTGTGCATTTCAAAACTTATTACCGCCGTCTTTTTGCGTTGTCTCTCGTTTTAATGCTGGATATGCTCCAAGGACCCAGTTACACCTCGCTAATTCATTCCCAATGACGCCTCAGTCACTTAGCATTTGCTGTTATCTGCAGTGGCGATCAGTAAGTACATTTGTCAATAGCGGATGAATAAACCACACAGTCATCATTAGTAAAGAAATCTATCAGCAGCCACTAAGAGCTTCATATTTTACCAGTTATGTCATGCTCACCAGCGTATTTAAATAAGAAATGCACTTTTGATGCATTTTTTGACATTGTTTGGTGACAACCATCGCAGAAAATGCACTAAAGCACAGCTGGTTAGTGGACAAATGGAGCCGGTCAAATTGTGTATTTCCTAGACGAACAGATTGGCTCCGTGTTTGTGCATCCATGTGTTTCAGATACGCAGGTGATCCTTGGTTGGGGGTCAGCCTTTCCCATCCACGTGTCACTTCATTTTAGACTGTTGAATGCTCCCATTTGGTTGAAGTGCATGCAAAAATTGAGTGTGCCAAAATGCTAGGACATTATAAAATATCCATCAGGAGTGGGTTGGCTACTTCTTATGCCCTCAGAGGTGTTTTTAAAGACATCCTTTCAATGTCAGAGAGAGCAGAATAGAACACAGCTCCACTTTATGGCCTAGTTCTCATTAAGTGTGAGTTTATTGGCTGTTTGTGGGTTATTACCTGTGGTAATAGCTTGTTATCAGCTCTCAAACACTCCAGCATTGGGGTCTGGGGAGGCTCGCAAACAAATGTGGAGATGTCCAGACTTTTCAACCAGTGGAAAGATAATCACACTGAATATTTAATATGCAATACAAGCTGATGTATCAAATGCGCATGGAAATACTATAGAAGTCATGCATTCCTCAACTAAGGTCTGACTGGCTTTCTTCAATAAAAGCACACAAAAAAGCTCTAGCTAGGATTTTAAATTGTGCACGTATAAGTGTTTAATAAAAATGCATAATAAACTTAACAGGCAGCAAAGATATTGCATCGCCAAACACCTTTTTTTACATTATAGAATGAATCAGACATTTTGACATAGACCTAATATTTAGTTTATAGGCATGTAATACTTGCATGTTTTTTCAACATGTGGCATTGCAGAATGACTGTGAGTGAACATGACATATATGAATATATGAATACTGTATACGGACATATATGAATATGAAATATTCTACAGTAGGTAATTTAGTGACCTACTGTGTTTCACGTTGTACACTAAACAACAGCGTTTGTTGCAATGCTATAGAGTCAAATGTTTAAATAGATTAGAATATTGCTGTGTGGAAAAGACAATGTGGCCATGTTTTAAATGTGCCTGCAATGATGCTTTAACTCTGCTGTGTAATTGAGCAGTACAGCATGACACCCCCTGGTTATCCCACACAGTCAGCAGTGAACTCACAATGCTCAGACTCACCACTTTGATCCTGCAACTGCCTCTCTACCCTGGAGCCACTGTGTGTGTGTGTGTGTGTGCGTGTGTTTGTCTGAAGCAGAGATGAGAGGTTGGAGAGAGCTGCGAGGGAGAGAGAGGGGGATTGTAACAGAAGTACAGTATAGATGGAAATGGAGAGAAGAAAGGAAATAACCAACATCTGAACATATGAGAACATAAGCAAGGAACGAGAATGGAAATAAACTGGAAAATATAATAGACTTGACAACAATGACATACATTTATAACTAGCAAATAAAGCATTTAAAGTGTGTGTGTGGCCATGTACAGTCCATAAACACAGCAGTTCTCACAGGGCCTTACTGCATGTTTTGCACTGTACACTTCACTTGCTTGCATTGCCTAAATTGATATTCCTCCCACATGCCTTCATAGCAAATACAGTAAGTCTAGTCCTCATTGAGTTTATACTTACAAGGATAAATAAATGCAAGCTTCTCATTAAGTGTGTGGAAATACATCAGATGTCTATAGTCCGAACTGTATAAAAGTCACCAAACCCTCCCTTGCACTTGAAAATCCCTGCAACCAAGGATATTAAATATAATTTAATGAGTATTTCTTTCTTTTTTTCTCAATAAGCATTGATCATAACATAATTGTGAATTAGAAGTAATTAAAGCGGTGCTGATTTTCTTCTCTGCGGCTGTTCCACATCAAGCTGTTTCACACTTTCTCCTTTGCAATTGAGACTGGTTATCAGAATTCAAAAGACATTTCAATAATGCAAACAGCTTTGCAGAAGCTTCTGTAATATGTTGCTATTTAGCCCACCGGGCATAACATTGGAAGATAAAAGGGTTTCTACTGCAAATGGACATTCATTACACAGTAGTTTAATTTTCTTTGGGGAAAACAAAGTTCTGTTATATTCCTCTCCACAGCAGATACTGTACTAAGGAGACATATGCTGTAAAGTGCATCAGAATAGAAAGTACTAGGGGTGGTGGAGTACATGTGATTTATTGATATACAGAGGAAGAGAGATGAGAGGGATGGTAGAGGTGACATACTGTATGTGATCTTTAACATGGCCTGTCTGGCAGTCTTGTCTGGTTTTTGATTGTTGTGAAGAAAGAGGTGATCAAGGAGACACCACACAAGGGAAGCATCTAACGCTGCATCTGGGCATCATACAGGCAGGCTGAAGGCTTTACACTGCACCTATATGCTCAGACAGGCTGTGTGATGCCTGTCACCTGACAACACTTTTGCCATTCAGACAATGCTGCATTGTAAGGACAGAATTCCCTATTCCCTACGTTAACACAGCCTTTGAAGGAACACTCAATGCGAAATGTCAATGAAACTCCTGTCTATACTACACCATATGTATGTCACAGAATAACGTATGGAATATTATTATCATATTTTCTTTTTTGTTTTTAAGCAGCAGAGTGCATCTCTATAATCATCTCTATAATAGCTATATTTAGTAAACAGAAGCAATGTTGTGCTGTACCCAGCTGAGATCTATTGACAAACTCCATGTGCATCCTTCAAAACAAAAAGATTAGGTTGAAATATAAATTAGAAATAGAATTAGAAAATAATACACTAGATAAAGAAGAAAAAACAGACCATTTACAAGGCAGTGTATCTGTTGTGTACGGTGTTTTGTGTCATTTCAGTTTGGTAAATTACAGACAGAACAGAAAATATATCTTTTGTTATATCATACATCAAAAAGAAGCTCCAGAAAATAGGCAAAGATAAAAAGATTAAATGGAAGAGAGAGATCATTTGCTACTACACATCAAATAGTTTAGTAATGCACCTACATTATTATCTGGACAATGCAGGGCCTTTGGTCCTCACTCTAATGCTGTGTCTTCTTATTGCATTGCCGTTCCTCTCCCTCTCCGCCAGCCAATTGCAGTGAGCTGTACATCGGCAGCGTGCGGTACGAGGACACAGGCGCCTACACGTGCATCGCCAAGAATGAGGTGGGCGTGGACGAGGACATCTCTTCTCTGTTTGTGGAGGATTCTGCCAAGAAGACACGTGAGTCATGGCACACACATAAGGAACAGTTGATATAGTGCCACGGTCGGCAGGAAGCCTCCTCAGAAGGTTGGGACAAAGCCCGACATTCAGAATAATGCATCTGGAAAGATGTGGTTTTCTAGAATTTTCAAATTTTCAAACAGCATCCTAAATTCATACTACTAAAAGGTGTTTTAAAATAGCAGTTATTTTTAACCATAAACCCTCGTGGATAATAGCTTATGATGGCTTATGTAACTGTTATCTTTTCCTGTTTGTGCAAAATGGATGTTTTAATGTACTTACTTGTGTTAGAGATGAACCAAAAATATACACTGTATTTTTTATTATACATTACTTTGTCTAAATGATGCTCAAAAAACCAAAGTGTTTTAGGATGATATCACCTCACTCAGATGTTCATTAGAAGACATGGGGGTCCTACAGTCAGGGCACATCAGTACATGTTGCTCATCCATGTCAGAAGTGTAGAGGGCATCATCTGCCAGATAAGTCATTCATGTGTGAGCACACAAAGGCTTCAGAAAAGACCAGATGTTCCCAACAAAAGAAATAGAGATACATGTAGTAAATCACTGGTTTCAAGACATTAGCTGTAGACGTGCGGGAGATGTTTCGCAGGTACAAGTCATATCTAAAGAAATGTATTGCATCCAGTAGAAAATTGACTTTGTCAGCAGATACCTGTTGCAATGTGGGCGACATAAGATGCCCAACCTAGTGGTTGAAAGTTGTCACTTTTCCTTGACGTGTGTGTGTGTGTGTGTGTGTGTGTGTGTGTGTGTGCGCGTGTGTGTGATCTTTTGTTGCCTTTCCATCTCGCAATCCTCCCTGGCTGCTGACTCTGCAGTTGCAAACATTCTTTGGAGAGAGGAAGGTAATGCATTTTACATTTGAATCTCCTTTGCTGCTCTTGATAAGAGGATCTGATGCTACAGTAGGCTTGTTTGATAGGCATGCTGTTGTCTGTTGTCTATTCACGCGTCCAGTGTGTTTGTTTGCTGAAACACACTGTTCTGCTTCCAATGTGTCCTTATCTTGTGATGGCTAACTTTTAAATATATGTTTGAAATCCATCACTGCAGACAAAGCTTTATTGTAACTAAAAAATATATCTCCACATCTTTGATTGAAAATGTCTCAAACTTGACTCTGTACTTGCTCTTGTCACATTCATGTTGCCACATATGCAGAATAATTTGCATGAAAAGTCAAAAGTCACAATGGCACATTGTTGAAGAATATGTCAGTGTTGTTTATCGATTTGAATGAACAGTTAGAAAGCTCATTAACACTGTCTGTATAGTTAGTTTGAAACACTATCATAATCATCATTAATGTATGCATCCCATGCATACTGATATTGTTATAGGCTCTATTATTATTATTAGGGCAGTGTTTCTCTAACTTGCATGACTCCAAACATTATGACAAAATAAATTGTATTAATTGCATAAAAGATCAAACCCATAAAAACCACAGATACATAATACTAATAATAATACTTACAATAATAACAAATAACACATTTTCATTTATCTAAATAATCTTAAAAATATAAAATAACTCATCTTGAAATGTCCTTGAAAGCCTGCTTTGAGAACCACAAACGTAGGTGATGACAGCTGCTTCTTGCATCTTCACACCAGACACCATCTAATTTGCAGCAGTCATACAGTCGTGTGTAAACTTCTGGGTCTTTACAGCGCTAACGTCCTGACGTTCTTACTGTGCAACAGACATGTTGCTGACAAGGGCTCTTTGTTGGTGGTGTCAAAATGGCTGACAATCGCACAACTGCCTTTTCGTCCAAACATGATAGCATGCTAACAGCATGTGCTGTCAGGGCTGTTAAAACCCCATCAGACATGTCACGAAGTAGAAAAACATTGTGATGTGGAATTTCCTGCTGTAATCATTTTCTTCTTCTTCTTCAACCCTGTCTTGGCTGTGGTGTTTTCCAGGGCTTAGCGTTGGGAATATGTTTTACGTCTTCTCTGACGAGGGAATCACAGTTCTGCAGTCTAGCGAGTGCGAGATACGCAGACATATCAAGCGCACAGATAGGATTGTTGCTACATATGTAAGTATTCAATGGATTCATTCTATTATTCATTTTTAAATGTCTCCATGTGTCTACAGTATACAGTCTATTGAAAATAATTTTGGGATAGGCTTTTATAAGTTCTACTATTTACCTATAATATCTGTGTACTACAGTGTATTTACACTTACAGTATTTAGCGCACTTTTACGCAAAGCAACTTGCAATTAGTACATTTGTCAATAGTTGATAGGTCACACACCATTTATCATGAGCAAAGCACGTTATGCTAGAGTAATGACAGCAGTACTGTATGTCATCCATCAGGGCTAACATAGTTATACATTACCTATTAACTATCTGCTTTATGGATTTATATCTATCCATCAAATGTGTTTGTCTGTCCTTAAGCTTTCAGCTACTGTGTACTGTAAGTCACACAAACGTTGGCAGTCCTCTCCCTGTCTCCTTATCTGTTGTCAAAATGGGTCCCCTCACATCACTAAGTGTAATGGAATTATCCATGTCAACACTTAAAGCCAAAGCCTAGAGAGTCTATAGCACATATCTAGCTTTGTAATCCAGTAGAAAACATTACTTTTCCAGCGTTATGGACTTTAGATGGGAAAAGCTGCTTGTTCTTTTGAGAGGTTTTGGTTTTACAGGGCCCTGTAATTGTATTAGCGATCAATACAAACTCAATAAGCTATGAGTTAGCCGGTTGCTGCTGTAAACAGCATTTTCTCCACTTTAGTGAGCCAGATCTTTTAGTCCAAAGTGTGTGTGTGTGTGTGTGTGCGTGTGTGCGTGTGTGTGCGTGTGTGCGTGTGTGTGTGCATGTGCTATAGTGTGTATAACAAATAACACCTACAGTTACAGTATACTCTATACTGCTAACTAATTAGCAGACAATATGAGATCTAATTGAAAGAACACTTGCCAGACATATTTCTCTCAGTTCACGAGCCTATACGGTACATACACACATTCACCAAAGCAGTAAATGCGTATATAATGTAATAATACAGAATGTTTCGGTATATGATGCTGGGTGCATACAAAGCATAGTGTTTCATGCCTTACGTTTTCTATACTGTACATCTGAATGAAGTATGAATAAGTGCAGAAGAATGCCTCTCCCCTACATCTCTCTTCATCTGTGTTGGCCCAGGAGGAGATGTGTCCTAAAGGTGAGGGAGTGTCTCCCCAGCACTGTGTGTGGTCCTCGGCGGTCAACGTCAGGGACAAGTACATCTACGTGACGCAACCACTGCAGAGTCGACTGCTGGTCGTCGACACGCAGGCACAGAAAGTGGTTCAGGTGGGCGGAGCCTGTATACCTGCAGCTCACATGACTCATGCTTAAAAGCAGCTTAAAAGAAGCAGAACGTTAGCGATGCTACATACAGTGTTGCTAATTGTACCCTTTTGTAATAGAAAAATACAGCAGACCTATGCTCTACTAAACTAAAACAATTGTATTGCAGTAGGCCTATACATACTGTAATATACATAAAATATATTTGTGTACAATATTCAAACATTTTCATAAAAAATGCAGCTATGAACTAGATTGTAAAGGCCACTTTAGAAAGCTGTGTATAAGAGTGTGCATTCACTCTGAGAAAGAGTTTGAGCAGGGAAATATCAGTAACAACTGGAAGAAAGAAGAAAAACCTCGATTCTGTAGAGGAATATAGAGAAGGCAGCTACTACCACATTGTATATGACTAATTTGTACATTATAGATACATGTAGGAATATATAATATAATGTTTACCACCGAATGCTAGTATATTCGGTAGCATTGGCTACTCTATATATAGGCCTTGCATATTATATGCTATGTCATCAATGGCTATAAAGTTAGAATTCTTAAAACTCAAATACATATTTGAACAATAATCAGCAACGTCCACCCAGACATTGGATTAATGTGCAGTTAAACCTGATCAGATGTACAAAGATGAACAAACGGGTTAAATAACTTACATGCCCCTCAAGAGCTTGGAACAATGGTGCTCAGGTGGGTGCAGGCTGGCTGCTCGTTCATCTTGCCTGTAAAGACTGTTTAGAGACCCAATTTCCCAGAGGATTTTGCAGGGTCAGCGTCATTTATACTGGGCGAGAGGATAAGTGAGAACGCTACATACAAGGAGAATGGGGCCTTGGCAGGGGAGTGAGATGAGAGAAAGCATGGTGATAAGGCAGGACTGCAAACAGGGAGAGAATAGGAGAAATGACAGACTAAGAAAAATATAAATAAATCAATAACAGCCATTGGCTGAATTGTTTATGACTTAGGTTGGGTTAGGTTGACACTGTCTTCATTTCTGTGTAAACAATAATACCCTACCATATCTGGAGTATTTTTACAAATGTATACTGCACCATATAAGACAGAGCGCCCTCTCTCTCTCTCTCTCTCTCTCTCTCTCTCTCTCTCTCTCTCTCTCTCTCTCTCCCTCCTTCCCTACAAGACCAGAGGTTGTGGTCTGTGAGGACAGGATGTTAATGCATCCACTCTCCATCTGGTATTCACTCTTCTCCATGTGAAGACTTTTCATTTCACGTAGTGTAGCATTACCCACAATGCCCTGCAATGACTTCAAAACGCAAGGCCGGGTATTTTTGGGATCAATAAATTGCTTGAGTTCGCCAGACACAACACGTAATTGTTGTAGAGGTCTATAGTGCCTGGAACACAATACAGCCCCAATACACAGTTTGGGGCTAGACGGCTCTTGGTGGATATCAAAAGTGCCTGATAATTATCCCTGCCAAAGGCCCCGGTCCTGTAGATGTTCAGGGATCATCCTAAAACACACACACACATACAGTACAAACCAATATTAGATACTGGGGCTGTCAGTGCTGCGTGTGCAGCTTGTGCATGATGAACTGTAACTTGTTTTCTTTTTCTTCAGGTGTCAGAGTGCAAAGGTTTAGGCTTCCATGTCAGCAATAATTCCTCTACTGAAGAATATATATACAGTATATATATATATACACACATTCCATTTCATACCAAACCTACCTTTTGCAAGGTGATACTATTGATGGTTTGTTTATTGTGGTTATTGTGGTAGGGGTTTATATTGGCTCTGATACATGTGCTACTTATTTGACCTACAAGCAGAATTCCTAATACATTGTGGGCACATTTGCTAAACTATTGCTGTGTCATGTTCACCCGCATACTGTTAGTTACTACATACTGTATGGTGTGGATTTATTATATATATTGCATTTACAGAAAGGCGTAGAACAGAGATACAGAAGCACTTTAAATATGGAACCTCAATTGTCTTTCATGAAAGAGCAAACAACAACAAAATACTGTAAGTCACTAGTTACTGTTATACAGGCAGAAAACAATTGTATAAATACTTTAAAAACATAAGCTCTTTTTGCAGTGATAAATGTTGAAGGAGCAGTGAGTAATATTTGACTAGTATTAGAGTTAATTTCTAAACGAAGCACTACACACCACGTGCACAAGTGTAAATAATATATTGGCAAGCACAATGCACCATCCCTAAGATCACTGTGATTGGTGCTACAATCACCAATTGATCAACTGCTAATCAACAGAAGAGCGTTGGCTGTGCTCCAGAACAGCTGCATTGCACCTAGATTGTGAAGCAAGTGAACACTAGCATGCTAGCACCACTGACAGGACATCTCTTAGTTTTCATGGCGGACCAGAACTGGTCCAATGTGTGTCCCAGTGATTTGTGTTTTAACCTCCACTTGACCTCCACACACATCATGCAAGTGCCATTGCCCACACACACACGCTGAGCTGACACTTGGTTGACCGGTGGAGAGAGGCTGGCCCCTCTATTACTGGATGCGGTGGTTTGTGGTCTCGCACCGCTGCCAAAGGTTTTAGCAGTGTTCGCCTTACATCCAGGGCCAGAGTAATGGATTGTGTTATTCCTCATTGTTGACAACACGCAGAGTCAGTTCCTTGCTCTCGTGCTTTTGGTTATCCCCGTCTCACGGCCTAGATTCGGTTTGTCTTCATTTACAACATCATGGGGGAGGGGGGCTCCTCCCACTTTGTTTCCTGTTTGTTTTATTACTGACCGTTGACAGCTGATGTCTCAATGTGCCAGGAGTGGTAAACCCATGAAAACCTTCAATGTAACGTACAGCCTAACCATAGGCCTATATGGTCATAACAATGAACCCATGAAAACCTTCAATGTAACGTACAGACTAACCATAGGCCTATATGGTCACAACAATGAACCCATGAAAACCTTCAATGTAACGTACAGCCTAACCATAGGCCTATATGGTCATAACAACATTTTGCACTGATACAGTCAGCAAACCGAGAAACACAACACCGTGTACATACTGCACAATACTCAAAATCACCAGTAGAGATATACCGGGCAGGGTCAGAGAGATACAGTTGGTACTTTGTGTTCTTGTACATTCATTTAGCTTTCATTCTCTTGCATGCCTGCTAGCCTACTACTCTTCATATTATAAATGATCAAGGCATTCAGGCCTACTCTTTCTCCCCTTTCACTTTCATCTTTCGCCCCCTTCCAAGTATTCTAGCATCGCTCATTTAAGCACACTGATTAATTATAATTAGCCCCTAATGTAGTCACCAATATAGGCTTTTGAGAATATTTAGAGCCATGGTACCATAGAATGTATTTAGTTAAACATTTTATACATTTACACTCTCTCTCTCTCTCTCTCTCTCTCTCTCTCTCCCTCTCTCTCTCTCCCTCTCTCTCTCTCTCTCCAGGCAGTAGCAACAGACTCCTATCCGGTGAAAGTGCTGTATGACAAGTCACATGACCAGGTCTGGGTTCTAACATGGGGAGACATGCAGAAGACTCACCCAACATTACAGGTATGGTCGCTCTTGCCACACAAGGCTTTAATTTCATTCCACTCCCTGTGTTTTACATCGATGAAGCACTTATAAATAACTGACCCTTAAAGGTGGTATGTGCGCATACATAATATAGAATCATCTGACGGCTTGTGTCGTGGGTATATATACAGTAGCAGGCGACTGTGTGCATAATGGATAATTATCTACGCGCCAACATCTCGCATAGCATATGGAGCGCTATCCGAGCAAGTGAAGCAGCGGTTTATAAATAATTCCTTCCGCCTCATGAAGTATTAGAGCGTCTAATCTGCGCTCACTTCCGAGCGTTTACCAAGCCGGGCCGAAGCGGCACTCCACAGCTGCGCTGCTGGGAATCCTGTGTTGGCCGTCCCTTCGGACCGCTGGCGTTGGGAGGCTTCACAGATGAGCAATGATCACAGGTGTGGCTGTTTTTAATCCAGCCCCATCCCCGGAGGGACCGGCTGAGGTGAGGGAGGAGAGCGAGGCTGGAGGGGAGCATTGCCTCTGTACTCTACCCCCGGGAAGAGGCGTGGTGCTGTGTGCGTGTGCGTGTGTGCATGTGCGTGCGTGCGCATGCATGCCTCAAACATGAAGGAGCTACAAGCCCTTCGGGATCCTATTGTCACGTTTGTAATAGACACAAACATGTTTATTGTTGAGCTTCGTCCCACCGGGGTGAAATATCCCATTATAATCTGGTGGAGGTGACATACAGACATACAGTAGCTCGGAAATAAACATTATGGAAAGCTGGTTTGCCTGTGGTCGTTTAGAGCATTGCTTTTGCTCGGGTGGCTAATCAATTAAGTGCTGCAGGGATGTACAGTGTACTGTATATTTTATATTTCACTGTATTTTTCTCCCTACTCTTACCCCTTGCTATCAGCTACTTGTTATGAATAATTGTGCGTGTGTCCCAGGGAGAGTACATATGGCATGCGTCTTCAAACAGCCAAATTCAATATAAATATACTAGCTCTGTACCTCTGTGCTAAGGAGGGAGACTGTGATTGTCAATTCATTAGAGGGGACAAATGAAGGAAGAGCGTCTGAACTGCGGGGGGGGGGGGGGGG
>JAODUH010002340.1:0-12106 GCA_027564835.1 Typhlichthys subterraneus | reverse complement strand
CGGGGAGGGGGGGGGGGTGGGGGGGGAGTATTGTTTTATTTACATCTTGTGAATGACTGACCCTTGTGGGACAATTGTTGCCTTATCTGGCGTGAAGTACACATAGATTACTGTCTGCGAACGTGCAGTGTATTGTAGCTCCGCCCAACGTCATATTGCAAGTAGACAGCCCATTTGCTGCTGAGAGAAATCATCAATTGTTCTAGAACTCTGTTTTGAGTGGCAGGTGACAAAACAACCACTGACTGATAACATGATAGCATTACCCAATACCAACCTTCTATCTATAAAACAAATCAGTCAGCATTCAACACAACACAACAGAAAACATCACAACACAACAGAACACAACACAACAGAACAGAACACAACAGAACACAACACATCAACACAACCAACACAACACATCACAACACAACACAACAGAACACAACACAACCAACACAACACAACACAGAATGAGAAGGTCTACTGAACACATCCCGGGCAGAATCATTTAAAACACGTGCTGCAGTTGTGGCATTATTAATAATACGATGTGTTTTATGCATTTTAGCATTTTAGCGTATGTGTCAAATATAAGTCTCCATGCTAGGCGTCATATGTCAAGATGTGTGGGACCCGCTGCTCTGTGGGACATTCCAATAACAACCGCGGTGGCAAGGGAGGAGAATAGATGACGGCAATGCAGCCATTACAAGAGGAGTTACAGCGCCAACAACACGGGAGACAGCTAGCGCTTCGCTCCAGATGCACAGCGCACACGGTGGGGTGGGGGGTGTGAGGGGTTCCTGTGCAATGCAGACAGGAAACGACTCTGAGCTTCCTCGCAGTCATATTTCTTGTTCAGAGACAGTCGACGCTCCATCACCCGACACGCGGGATCACTCCGCGGGATTGTCTTCCCTCACAGAGGGTGCCGGGTCGACATTTATATCAGTCTCTTTGCTTCACGTCTTCCCCTCTATTTCCTTCTTACTTTCTATAGTTTACAGTTGTTTGGGTTTTGCCTTTCTTTGTGTTGGAGCGGTTCCTCGTCGAGGCTATCCTCTCCCTGGCGGTGTGTGTGTGTGTGTGTGTGTTGGGATGCGGGGTGGGTCTCTTGAGGAAAAGAGAGATTGGTTCATTTCAGTGTGGCTACTGTAGAGGAATACATGAAAGAGTGTATGCCAGAAGAGTGCATGTACAGACATACAGTATGTAATGTATGAAAACAATGCCAACACCTAACAGGCTATAGGTTTTCCACATAGCCTGTGTTTGCATGGTCAACCGCTGTTGTTTCATGCTATCAGTCCATAGTGTATGCCTGTGTGTGGGAGAGCATGTTTGTGTCTGCATGCACACGCACACATGTGCGCTTGTGCGTGCGTGTGTGTGCACGGTGTTGACAAATCTCCCGGCTCTGCTCTGTAGGCGCTGTGTTGAACAGATGTCTTGGATGCTGATACCGTTCCTGCACTGAGCAGGAACAAATTACAGGCCGCCACACACGCACGCACACACACACACACACACGCACACGCACACGCACATACGCACACACGCACGTACGCACACACACACGCAGACAAACATGCTCTGCTCTCACACATTAAGCAAATATAAATACTGTATACGTAAGCACAAACACACACACACGTTAACATACTCTCACACATAAAATAATAATACACACACTTGCGAACATACTCTCACACAAACATACTCACACATACAAGCATAATACACGCACACACACAAACATACTCTCACACATACAAGCATAATACACACACACACATGCGCACACACGCACACACACACATACAAGCATAATACACGCACACACAAACATACTTTTACACATACTAGCATAATACACACACACATACTCTGCAGAACCACCCTCCAGATTAGCGACGGCCCCTATCAGAGGCCCCTGTTGGCTCTGCAGGATGTCAATACTGAGGGGGCTTATCCAGCACGGGGCAGGACATTGCATGGACAGAAGGGGCAGCAGATGGAGGATATGTGTGTGTGCGTACCACTACAGTATGTGTGTTTGTGTGTGTGTGTATTGGGGGGAGAGGGGTTATGTTATTACAGTTTTTTGTAACCACTTTGCCCCATAATTCACAACCTTGGTGTAATTTTTCCACAACTCTAGATATAAAAACATAAAAAGGTAGCCACTTGTAACACAAGCTATCGTTTGATGAACATGCAATTGTGCTATCATATCTTTAAAGAAACTATGTACCTGAGAGGATCATTGGTTCAAACTACAACTTCATTTTGAAATACCATAGGAACATTTGTTTAGATCACAGACAATGTGCCAATAGGATCATTATGTAGCTGACATAATTCACAATCATTAAATATTGTAGTACAACATATGTGATACAGGTTTCATTATAATACTAAACATAAATATATTACTGTAAAATGACTAGTAGAGCAAATATTACAAACAGAGACATGGAATCACTTAATACAAAATATTCTTATTTAATACAATACATTTTTCCCCTTGTTTTTTTCTCTTTTTTTTCAATCAAAGCAAAAATAATTACATACCAAAAAAAGAATACAGCAGTAAAGCATCAACTGCATAGTATTTCTCACCTGGCTAAGGCTTACTGTAAAAAGCACCAAAAATTATTGATTACTGTTCTTCTACATTTCCATCAACTGTCTTGTAATTTATGTAGCCACAGCTACTGCCACATTACAATTGATGTTTATCCATTAGCATCTTGGTATGTGAATCCAGGCCTGACACTGGTCTGCTGTGATATCATTGTATGCGTCTTCCATGGCCTAAGCCCTTATACAGTAGGACGAGGCCCCACGACCACTTCTCAGAAGGAGTGCTTCTTCCCTGCAATTCCTTTGACCGCCACATCATCTTCATCTTCCTCCTCCTACTGCTTGACCTCTGCTGTGACCTGGATCACCTGCCAGCTCCATGTTACAGTATCACTCACGATGTTTAGTAGGTGGAGACCACTCATTTCAATACTTACTACATAATGTCAAATCAATAATCAAGGGCCTGCATATATACAGTAATGTGACCTTCAAATCTCAAAACATGCTCTGGATAAGTGTTACAGTACATGGGACCATAGAACAGTGTCTGAAGCAGTAAACAATGATAATGAAATATTACATTCATAGATTGTACTTGGTTCAGTGCCCAATGCAATTGGTGTCAATGGATCTCTTTATCCTGACAGTTTTATGATCTAAACCTGGAATATTGTTTGTAAGTTTCCATAATACAATGCTTTACAGTAAGAGTAATGCAACAGTTCTATCAATTGATAGTTAGATCATTGTACTGAAATTAATAGACGGTCATCTAAAATTGATAGCTTGATCTGAGATCAATGAGCAAATTATCTTTATTATTGTTATTATTATTATTATTATTATTTATGTTTATTGTATCTAAGCAATTGGAAAACATGTTAGAGTTGATGAAAAAATGCATCAGTTCAGATACAACAACCAACCCCCCCCCCACACACACACACACACCCCCCACACATGTACTTTTGTTCTTCCCATAGTTCCCTGTACATCACTGTAACTGTAACTAATGAATTCCTTAACTTTCCCCCTTCCCACAAACTAATTAAATGGCTGTCTTGATAACATTTATTTTCTTTTGACAATCTCCTAAATTGGTACTACGGATTAGCAAAAGAGGCGGGAAAGAAAGAGAGAGAGAGAGTGAGAGACAGAGAGAGAGAGAGAGAGAGAGAAGGAGCGGTGTCGCTCGGGGGATAGAGCGAGGCAGAATGGTGCGTGTTCGTGTCTTGGCAGGAACACTAACAGCCATATCTGTCTCTTTCAGTGGGTGCTGTGGGGGATGCTGGCAGCGCACTGGGGGGCCTACGATGCACGGACGCAGCGACAGAAACAGGTGGCGGAGGGGGGGTGACAGAATGAGGAGAGAGGAAACTGATGAATGTACGGAACAAAGTGGAGATGGAGAGAGAGAAAAGAGATAGATAAGGGGGGAGAGAGAGAGAGAGAGAGGAGATGAAGGACAGAGCAGTGGCAGATGGGGGTGTTCCGGTCTGTTGCTAATGCACCTCAGCAGAATAATGTCCGGGAAGGAGCTAACACACACGCACACACACACACATGCACACACGTACACATGCACACGCACACACACACATAAACACATAAACACATAAAAACACGCACACACACACGCACAGCCCAATATAACTGTCGGTAAGGGACCCCCTTCCCTTCCTACCCCTCCCTTGGCTGTAGTTAGCGACTTAGCCACCCATGCGACCCCTCACACACTCAGGCACCGGAAGTAGAGCACAGTGGATGCAATGGGTCACCTCGCTAAATACTGCCACACACACACATGCACACGCACACGCATGCACGCACACACATGCACACGCATGCACACACATGCATGCATGCATGCATGCACGCATGCGCACACACGCACCCACGCACACACACACACCCACACGCACGCACACACACACACACACGTGTACAGGTTCTTTGTGCTCCCAGTTGAGAAGTGTTAAGCACATTTTTCTGACAGCTCTCCTGTTAACAGAATGCAGATTTGTCTTTAATGTGATATTTATATATTTAATTTCCACTGCTATGGCAATAGTGTAAGTGCAACCCAGCTCTGAGCCTGACTACACCTTTAAATTTGACTGCACCCCAGCTCAGAGCCTGACTACACCTTTAAAGTGTAAATGCACCCCAGCTCTGAGCCTGACTCCATCTTTAAAGTGTGACTGCACCCCAGCTCTGAGCCTGACTACACCTTTAAAGTGTGACTGCACCCAAGTGCTGAGCCTGACTCCACCTTTAAAGTGTACCTGCACCCCAGCTCAGAGCCTGACTCCACCTTTAAAGTGTACCTGCAGCCCAGCTCTGAGCCTGACTCCACCTTTAAAGTGTGACTGCACCCCAGCTCAGAGCCTGACTACACCTTTAAAGTGTACCTGCACCCCAGCTCTGAGCCTGACTCCACCTTTAAAGTGTAACTGCACCCCAGCTCTGAGCCTGACTCCACCCACTACAACTACTGAGAGGGGGACCCTCATTAACATTATTGTTAACATTTGTATGAGCGTACTAAGTGTACTGAAGAAAACGAGCCAGGTCCTGGGCTGATTTTTAATGAATATGACATGTAGTTCTGTTTTTAGCCCGTAAAATGCAGACTTTAATAAAAATTTTAATAAGGCAGGGTCAGTCATTCTTAGCATACATTTGGAAGTATCCTTCCGCGGTCCTCCGCGTTGCCACATCACACATCAAAATGCATTGTGAAGCAAAGCGTAGTGCTGCGGCTTTGTTGATACGAGCATTGATTGACACGTTGTTTATGTTCCTATTTACAGAGCCAGGGCTGTGTAGAAGTGCATGTGTGTGACCGCGGTTCTGTATTCCGGAAAAGCGGCACGAAACCGCGAACGTTTGTATCGCGGTTTTGGGCTCGGTTTCAGAACCGTTACACCCCTAATTGATAGTAAATGTCTTTTGTTTTTTTTAAAGAAACATTTGTAAATGTGTATATTGGAGAGCTACGTGACGTCGGATATTTACCTCGGGTCTTACAACGTTAAAGGTCAAAGCTCAGTAGGAGACAATGACTGTGAATACTGCAAGACTACAACTTCTAAAAGATCCACTAACTGGTGTGTTGCATCAACATGCAAACAGCTACATGGAACCCTGAGGTTTGGGGGCCCCCTGCTGGCTGTAATGTGTATGTCAGTCTGCATGATCTACCAAAGATATTGGTATTTTGTGCTGACCCATTATGACAAAAATGACTAATAAATTAAACAACTTTCCTTGATATTATGATTGTTTTTGATGATTCATCATTATTTATAGAATTACAATTATTTATAAAATAAAACATGCATTTTAGTGCATATGTGTGAGCAGCCCAATAAGTATTGAGATGCTGGTCATGTTGTGGAAGCAAGCCACATAGGGCCACTTTAATATACTTTATCGTTTATTATGCGATTCTAGCTCAGACAGTCAAAGCACATTGCATTGACTCAGTGAGTTTTACCCAGTAGCTTCATTACACAGGTTTGCCGTCAAATACCATTCATACTCGTTCCCCCGGACGTATAGCCCTGCCAACAGTCCACATGGCCTGGGCCGCGCTACGAGTTGCTACAGCACTAAAGCAGCAGTAGGCTGTGTTAGCCCGGCGCCACACATATGGCAGTGTTTCTGCTAGGAGAGAGAAACAGAGAGACAGAGAGAGAGACAGAGACACAGGGAGACAGAGAGAATTTGGAATATGGCCAAAATGCCATCTTAGTGGAGAGATGGCGACAGCGAGAAAGAGAGAGACGGAGTGAAACATGAGTGGAGTTCTTGAGAAGGAGTTGAGTGGGTGTGAAATGTGGAAGGGAAGTTTAATTTGTTTTTTTGTGTTTTTTTCGCCGTGTGTCGCTCCGTCACAGAAATGAGTTTACCAGCCCCTTATTTGCTATTAGTGACACTTGGTCACCCCTGTTGAAGAAGCCCAAATAGGTTCATAACTGCCTCATGTATCCTCCAAATGTCCCCATAGCTCTCTGTCCGCTGAACTGTGTTGGTCCATATGTCCCTCCACATTTCCCCCTGCTCTCTCTCCGCCAAACTCCTACTCTCCGACGCTGCCAGGCGGTCTTGTGTTTTGTTCTGAGGCTGACTCTACTATCTATCTCTGGACCAGGTTTGACGGGTAGTCTGCTGCTGGGATGATTGTCTGACCTAGAAGTGTCATGGTCAAATGGCCCGGCCTTCCACTCTGCGATGAGTCGATGCTCGGCGGAGATGGAGAGTGCACATTCAAGAGAGGTCACACGAGACAGAAATAAAGACAGAGAGGCTTCAGCTGTTGACCCTGTATGTAATGACCTCAAACAGTATAATCAGCATTTACACTAAATCATAACAGAGTGAAATTGTATGTGTGTGTTTGTGTGTGGAATTAGTTCTGGGTATTTTACTTTATATGTGTATAAGTGTGTGTGTGTGTGTGTGTGTGTGTGAGTGTATATATAAACAGTTTATATATATATATATACTGTATATATATCTTTTCTTAGTTGTTGTTGATGACAGTAGGCTACATTCATTGTGTCTGCTTTTCTTTGTCTAGAGAAATATTTGGTCTTTTGTCCTTGACAGTGGGTTTTCAACTTCGATTGAAAGCTACCTTGTTTCATTTAATCTTTCTGACCAGAGTCATAAACTATATATGCTTCTGTATTTTTGCCAAACACCCTGGCCTGTCGGGATCAGAGTCTCTGCCAGCCTGTTTACATTTAACATCCCATTTCTTCTCCCTGAAAATTGATTTAGCTGCTGCTGGATAAAAACCCTCTATCTCCACAAAGTAGACTTGACAAGAATTTTTGAACAGCGGCCAAACGTTGGGATGAAGAGTTTCTCTCAGGCCTAGAGCCCTGAAATTCACGTGCGTCAAATAAAATGAAGGGTTTGGACCGGTTTCACCAGAGAACAACATTAGCTAGCTAGCTATAGCAGACCTCGCTTCACTGGGTCAGGAAATGGTTGGGTAACACACTCAACTACAGACTGTACAAACATGCAGACTGTAGCGGTCCAAGCTAAAGCCTAGTTTATACTCTACGGAGTCGCGACGGCGCATGTGGAGCGGAAAGATTATTAGATCGGGCGTGAGCAGGACTGATTGCAAACCACAGTTGTGAATATTTTTTATATATATATTGCTGATTATTTCTGCTCCTCTGGAGGTGTGGTCTCTACACATTGGTTTTCCACCACTACGGGAGTTGAAACGTCAAAAGTCATTCATAACACAATATCCTGGGCTGATTTCACCTACTTCACTGTCACTTCACTGATTCTCTGATTTCACATCCTAGTTGTGAAACGGAGACCTGTTTGTCCAAACCATCAATTTCAATCACGATAGCCCACAGTAATATAGGCCTACTACAGTTGCGCCCATAGGCCTTTATTAAACGATATGGTAAACTACATGCCAGGCTAAACACGAACTAGTTCAGCTGGCCTGTCCTGTACTGACAGCTCCACCAGCCTTCCCTTCCACAGTTGCGTTTTGGAAAATAATCACCTCTAATAATCTCTCCGCCAGCATATGAATACTGGGTTAGAGGCAGGCCAGATACAGTAAAGCTCGCTGACTCATTCTGTCTGCTAGCTGCCAGACATTTAAAGCACACCTCACCCTCCTCTCATAGTCCGATGTCAGAGTGGTCACATGCTAGGCGCGTTCAAATGAACATGACAGAAATTACACTTTTTTTTTGCAGAGTGAGCAGCTGGAAATCAATCAAACTGACAGATAAAGGTAAAGGGGAAATTGGACCATTTTAGAGATGATATACGTGTCAATACACACGAGACAGCCGAGCAAAAGTCTTGTCAGTTACTGTTGGACTGTCTTTCATAGCAACACGTAAAGGTAAAGTCTATTGCAAGCTAAATGTAAGCTAATACACTTTGTGTCAAATACACTAAATATCTCCTCGCATTCCTCTATCTTACCATTCTAGGTTAAAAAAATAAGATACTTCTACACAGCCCTCGCTCTGTAAATAGCAACATAAACAAAGTGGTGAACACCGCTCGTATCAACAAAGCCGTAGCACTACACATTGCTTCAGAATGCGTTTGTATGTGTGAGGCGGAGCAATACTGTTTGATTTGATTCGCAAGAAGTTAGTGTGTGTGTGTGTGTGTGTCTGGACTAATGGCTCTCAGCCTTTACATTACTGACAGGAAATCAAAGACCCTCTCTTGCTGACACCTATGGTCTAGGCGGGAAGGAAAGGGGGAGAGAGAGAGAGAGAGAGAGGGAGGGAGAGGGAGGGATCACTGCACCTACCCTACATTAAACACAATATTTTCATCTCAGAGGATTACGACAGAGTTGTCACACATCTCCTATCCCCCCCAACCCTGATTTCCATTGTGTTCCTTGATCCTGCTTTGCCGCCCCGCGCGATCTCACGTGCACTCACAGGCACGCACCACACGCACGCATGCACACAAATATTGGTGAATGCACATTATTGTAAATATGAAAAGAACTATACAACAACAAAAAACTTTTTTTTTTAATCAAGTGTGTGCACTTTCACTGAAAGCGGATGTCCCATAGAGGGGTCAGTGCAGACCAGATTACTGAGAAGGGTTTACAGTAATAACGGCAAATAAATCCCACAGCCTAAAATCACTATAGGTGTATGTGTGTGTGTGTGTGTGTGTGTGTGTGTGTGTGTGTGTGTGTGTGTGTGGACCAATCAGGGTGGGATAGGGAGAAGGCGTCAGTAAAACAATTCAAAATGGTGGTAGAGCTAGATGAGGTGATCAAAACAGCAATGCCGATTGTTTAAAGGCTGTCCAATAGCTTCCAAATTAACCAGAGATCTATGCCCAGTAGCAGGTAATGACTGGTTTCACCAGGGTGGTCTGGTTACACAAGTAGAGGTTAGGGTTAGATAATAAATACAAGTTTTTCTAATTCTGGTTTCAACCACAAAGGGGAACTCCAGACACAAACTGAGGGAAAGTTTTGTTTGCAGTGTAAAAAAAATGTACACCGTTAATCAGACGATGTCTAAAGAATAATACAAGACAATTTAAAATATAAAACATGCATGCGGTAGGTTCATGCAGCAACAGCAAGGCATATGGACACACATACGGAACACAAAACAGCAAGCTTGCTGCGACGCTGAGACCCGGTCTCCAGCCCTCACTCAGAGAGTGGGGATTTGCCCATGATGGTAATCCCAGTTTAGTACACAAATCCTCAAGGCCAATCCAATCAAACCTGATACCCACCCTCGGCTGGAGGGCACATACCCCTTCCTCTCTCTCATACTGAAATGATTCTTCTGGGTGTACAGTATATGCTTGTGGGTGGATTAATAGTGATTTAATAGGTATTTAGAAATTTTGAATTCCGCAAAAAAGGAAAGAAACATCGATTCAATATATGCAGGCAGACTAATCAAGAAACACAAAACAGGTGTGAGAACTGAACACACAACAGGTGCGAGGACAGGAGAGGGGAAGGGCTGCCACGCTCTGACCCTAACCGGCGGTTAGCGCCCCTGACGTGGCAGCGCGCCGGAGAGAGGATGTGCCTGATCACATCCCCGAACCTGGGTGTGACAAAGCCCTTAATCCTTTAGCTTTCTCAGTCCAATATTAATTCATCCCAACAAACAACTTAGTTGAATTCATCACTTCCTAATGTCTCAAGAACAAATGGTATGAATGTTTAGGTTGCTGGCACTACACTAGAGAATTTTCTAACGTTTTCACATTTTTCAAACCGATGTTGAAAACCTTGGGCTCCATAGCCCAAGGTGCACTATAGGCATCAGATTTGCTGCATTTTCCATTGTACATTCAAATAGCCTACTCTATGCAGTATGTCTACATTATATGAGAGTGATCATGTACTTTTGTGTCAAAATAAAGGAGACAGGTTAGACTACAGCAGCATTACTACAATAGCCTATGTTGAGTTGTATTTTCTTACAGTTCTATAGTTGTTTTATTGTCCTACATATGCATACCGAGTGTTTTGAGCACATGTACAGTATTTTCTGCAAGATTGTATCATTACATTTGAATCTCTCTATATATATTATACTGTGTAGTGTAGGAAAAACATTTATAATGTTTTCATCCAGTATTTCTACTCGATCTGAATCACATTTAGACTTCAACGGCAGTCTTTAACATTTGTATATTTCATTATTATTTAGTTAATGTTAACCAATTCACCCCATTAACAACAAGAAGATCGTTTGGGAATATTTGTAATTTTCCCGTGCCAATTTCCAAAGGAGTTTGTAGGCATGAAGCTACGTGTGCAATATATGCAACAATAAGACATTGCAACATTATACTGTAAGAGTTATAACTTTATGAGATCTTGGAAATAGGAAGCGTTGAAAGGAGCCAGTTGAGGTGGTACGGGCATCTAGTAAGGATGCCCCGTGGGCGCCTCCCTTGGGAGGTGTTCCTGGCACGTCCAGCTGGGAGGAGGCCTTGCGGAAGACCCAGGACCAGATGGAGAGAGTATATCTCCACACTGGCCTGGGAACGTCTTGGGATCCCCCAGTCAGAGCTTGCTGACATGGCTCGGGAAAGGGAAGTTTGGGGTCCCTTGCTGGAGCTGCTGCCCCTGCGACCCGACTACGGATAAGCGGGAGAAGATGGATGGATGGATGGATGGATGGATGGAAATGGGAAGACTGAACACGTAATGTAACAATGTTCAATAAGGCAGCGCTACGGTAGTATTTTTCGACAAGGCAGCCTAAATCGTAAGAAAACCAGCCCAGTCTAATTCACATGGTGTTAATGACAACATGTCAACCACACGTAAAAAGGAGAAACTAATGATTATAACAGGTTTCAATAGTGGTGAGTAAGGTTGTCCCCAACCGAAATGTACATACACTCTATGTGTGGCTGTAACTTACCAAGTGACCTTCTCACTATTGTTGTCCTGTGCCCAATTAGAGAAACAAACATTTCTCTATGTCCAGCATTAATCAAATAAAATGTATGAAATTAACATAACGAAACAAATCAAAGAAGCACAAATATTTGTCTAAATTACACATTTTCAAAAGCTTTTTGATAGCTGTTTTATAGCAAAATTATTTTAGTGGTTTAACCTGAAACGTTAGTGGAAATCACAATGATGAGAAATGTGCTTACATTCAAGGTATTTCAGGAGCAGCTTTTAGACTTGCAACAAACTACAGCGACATATTTTTTCCCCATCTACTCCATTCAGAATACAATGATAACAAATGGAGATACAGTATTCAATTAGTTTATTACATACTGTAGTTTATTTATTATTTATTATTATTATTATTATTATTATTATTTAAAAAAGCAACGAACTGTGCTATGGCTAAACAAATGCTAATAAGCATTATACCCATTTTAACCCAAATCCACTTGACCTTAATAAACTGTAGTTCATGGTAAAAATAAAACACAATGCACAACATAACTAGAAAACTTTTTTTATTGTGTTAATTTCACCACCAGTTCT
>JAODUH010002339.1:0-12108 GCA_027564835.1 Typhlichthys subterraneus | reverse complement strand
TTTGGGGTCCCTTACTGAAGCTGCTGCCCCCGCGACCCGACTTCGGATAAGCGGGAGAAGATGGATGGATGGATGTTTTTTTTATTTTTATATATATATATATATATACACACACACACACACACACACACACACACACACAATAAAACACGAGATGTCGTGCATTAGACTGAATATCCGCACGACTGTAATTTGGAGGTACTCGAGGCTGTAGGTCGAGTACCAAAGTCTAACGTTATTCAGTATAACGCACAACCTCGAGTGTGTTACTGCTTTTATACAACAGTTCGACATCTGCATTTTATTTGTAAATAATAGTAATAAGCGCCAACAGAAAATAATTAGTTTGTTTGTTTAATGATTAATTCGGCTCCGCTCACACAAATGGTCCAGCAACCATAATTCAAAACTCCTAACAGTCTCTGGTTGTCGGCAACTGCATAGCTGGGCTGTTACCAAGCAAAACATAAACATCACGCTAGCTTGTTACATACGTTTTGACTTTATCGCAGGTCAGCTAATTTGTATCCAAAACGTCCACGTTTGTATCATGTAGTCATCTACATTTGCCTGTTCCCATTTATCACGCAGCCAGTGAAGTAAAATATGTTGAATCACTTGAGTAGTTTATCAGAAGTATGTTGTTTTTTGAATTAGCAACTGTTATTAGAAGAATACTGGTAAAGTGGGGTGATACATACATAGTTAAAAGCAGTGGCACAGGAGATGTTTTTTAGGTGGGGGGGATGAAAGTGTGAGGAAAAATTTCTCAACTTTTAAGCATGTACAACTATGCTTTTAGTTATTAAAACTAAATATTACGCCAGAGTGAAATCTGTCCCACCTGGGACTTGAACCCCGCTCCCACGCGCAAGAGAAACACATTACAAGGTTGCCACCAGTCAATATAAATATCACCATTGCATGTATTTAAGTATTTCAGAGTAAGATTTATGTAATTTATGTCTTGACAACGTTACACATGGTTATGACATACTGTAGACTAGGCTCTACCCTGGACAACATGCCAACATGATCACTGGTCAACAACACATGCCATTATATATCTCCCTATTAAAAAAAGCAGATCGCTCTGAAATATTCCCCTTCCAAGAACGGTCAATGTATAAACCTATGTTATGCGCAGGGGAATTGTCAAGCTTGTAGCAGAAATTCTGAAATGGTGCACGTTTTAGACTACACGTGGTTTTACATTCTAAAAGCCTAAGAGGGGGATGTCGTATGTTTTCGCTTTTCTGAAGCCAAAAAAGCAAGAGGATACCAACATAAACACAAGAACAGGACATCAAAGCTATCTGATGATCCAAGACAAAAACTAACTTTACTGTATATGGTATATATATGTATGTGTATGGTAGCCTACAGTAAAGTTTGTGTTGTGCGATTATTAGATCCAGATAGATGTAAGACAAACCCTGGTGCGCTAAACAATTGTCTAAAAAGCAAGCCAAGATAATGAAAACTATAGGAAGTCATAACTAAACATTATCTTAAAATAAAACAATGTAGGCTGACTTACCCTGTAAGGATGTTGCTGTTCCTGTAGTCTAGCCTACATGTTTGTCATTCACGTGAATTGTCAAGATCGTGCATTGAGAGACTGGTGAGATTACAAGATACTGTAGCTCTCAAAAGCATTTTGTAATTCGGTCTGCTTCTCTCTGATATTTCAAAACTATTATTTGAGAAATTTGCTATTATTTCCTTTGGAATATATAACACCATTAGCTTACATGCCAGATGCAAATAACTTTCTTTACAGGGGATGCCTATAGAAACAACCAAGAAGGGTGGGGCATTGAATAGTGGACTACAGTGGATGTGCCAATGCTGTTTGTGTTGGACTGTGAATGGACTGCTGATTATTTTTAGTCAATTGGAGGCCCCTGTTGGCAAACGTAATTAATCAGGCTTAGTGTAGGTCACTTCCTGTTTTGTCCAAAGCAGAGCAGCATGGTGGTTGGATAACTCTCCTGATGCACAATCTTGCTCTATCCTTCTTAAAAGCTTTCGTAGCTGCATAGTTTGTATGTAATTATCTTCATTATAAGGTTATGTTTACTTACTACCTTGCTGCTGTTAGGCTTTTAACTGTAACTAAACGTAGAGCTCACATTACTCCTGTGCTTGAGGCCCTTCATTGGCTTCCTATCAGTTTTAGAGTCAATTTTAAAATTTTGGTCATTACCTACAGATCAAGCGCCAATTTACATCTTGGATTTATTACATTCAAACACTTCTGGTCGGTCTCTGAGGTCCTCTTCCCAAAAGGTTTTAATGGTTCCAAGAACACATTTTAAGACGAGAGGTGATTGTGCATTTGGTGCGGTGGCACCAAAGCTGTGGAACTCTCTCCCATTAGACTAGAGAGCCATAAATTCTGTGACCGCTTTTAAAAAACAGCATCTTTTTCGGCAAGCTTTTCATTAGCAACATAGTGTTTTTGTAAATATATTATAATGTACTTCTATTTTGTACGGTGTATGATTTTATTGATTTGCATTGCTTTCACTGTACAGCACTTTGTGACCTTTGTCTGTGAAAGGTTTACTTACTTATGTAGATTGGCACATGTTCTTAATGTATATGTTTTTGCACATATGCATGTTTACAGTAGTGGTACTATTTCAGTAATATACTGTATGTAATATTTAGTATTTCTTACATTTTAGTAATTCATACATTGTGTATTGTTTTCTTTCAGTTTTACACTGGCTTAATAAACATCCATATACAACCTTTGCTGTCACTTTGGTACATTGAGTCACGTGATTAACTTACTGGATAGCTCGATAGCAGCCACTTCTTGTGAGACCAGTACACTGGTAGCTTTATGATGGTCATCAAAGTAAACAAAAAATAAACATAAACAATAAATTAAACAAATAAACAAATGTAACTCGAGTTATGCTACATCAGACATATAAAACAAAGTGTGTGTATATATTTGTATCTCAAAAGTGGGGGGAGTGATTTTGTTCTTTAAGAAAATTCTACCAATGACCGTGACCCTAATGAATAAGTCGGACAATGAATAGATGGATGAATTATGTCAATGGTTGGTAATCATTAAAAAAAATTTAGTAGGCCTAATAAGTTATGTTATTGGACTGTGCCTTTGTTAGAGCTGGTAGCTTATCACTCACATTAATCTTAAAAGCAATGCCACCAAAACTGACTTTGAGGCAGATGAATTATAAAAAATAATTATATCAAATATCTAGCAAGGTAAAGGTATGTTTGCATGACAAATTACAGTATTTGTCTACTGGTCTATATTATTTTTCAGTACACTATGTTCAGTAGGCTATAACACTTTGTGCTGTTACCACTTAAAAATGTTGCTTTAGTGCAAATGAACACCAGATTACTGATGTGAGTTTGTTACCTTTTTAGATGAATAACCATAACCATAATGTGAAATTGGTATGATGTAAGCACAACATCTAGCTATAAATAATTATATTTCATGGTTCCCACTAGTCATGAACATTCTGGAATTATCATGGAATTTTAATAAAGTCTATTCCAAGCATGGAAAGTCAAGGAATATGTAATGTTTTGGGTAAGTCAGGCAATATTAGGAACTTAAGTGCTTGAGGAAGGCTCCTTCCTCAAACAGAAGAGGACAGAAGAGTAGAGCATGTCTGTATTTTTGACCTCAGCAAGGATAATAATAGTACATAAAAAAAGTCTACAAGAACTTGAAAGCAATACAGAATGCCTGATAGCCTTACTGCATTATATTTTTTCACCTGATGCCTAGATGTAGCATTTTCCTTTACATAAAATAAGTAAATTTCCACCTTAAATTTGACGGAGAAAAGGCACAAATTGATGCTTTAATATTTACCAGACTGCAGGAAATTGAATGTTTGATTCTCAAAAGTTATATGGGGGAGACCCCAGACCCCCCATATAAGGAAGATTTCCCCTCCTTACAAAACCTAATTTAACAAACGATATTTTACTTGTGTAGTATCTACGTCAAATATGATCAAATTGTTCAGTTTTTTATCGTTGTCATTCTGCCTATCCCTTTTACATGGACATCAAACTTAAAGTTGAGGAAAAGTCAGGTAATTTTACATTTGATTGTGTCTGAGTGGGAACCCTGACATTCATAATGGGTGTGATAGATTTACAGCTGGCGTGCGAATGATCAAGCATCGATAAGAGTGAATATTACTGGCGGTGGGGGGCCCCCAAATGAAATTCTGCTTAGGGCCCCATTAAGGCTTGGGTCGGCTCTGATCACACTGGACCTTTCAGTTAACACGACGCGTATGTTGAGCAACATGCGTGCAACAACTAAACTATTGGATATTTAAGGAATTTTCCGCAGTGAAAAGGGGGGGATACATTTTTTGTTACGGATTACGTATTTGAAAATCTAACTATTAAGGATTACTTGAATTGCGAAACTAGCTTGTTACGTTAATCTTTACAACAAAAAACTGAGTACTCTGCTAATTAAATATTGTTTTGTAATTACAAAATGTGTAAATAATATATTTATATTATAATATATATTTTTTTAATTACAATTTTGTAGTTGAACATGTAATTACAAATTTGCTTGACGAAAGATATTCCACACTTTTTATTACTAATAACTGTTTTGTAATTACAATGTTGTAGATTTGACTGATGTATATTTTGACTGATGTCTAACTGTTGACAATTATTTAACCTACATGCAACTACATCACCAAATCAAGCATACCAGGGTTTAATCAAAATATTCAAAATAATTTAATGTTTTTATTTTATCTTATTTGGCATAAATGGAATCATTTGAATCAATGAAAGAACATTAAATGTACTGTACATTACATATGTCATCCACCTACTATGTTTAACCAATAGGAGATAGAATATTGTGCGTGTTGTCCTACTCCATCTGACACAGAGACACTGAGGATCCAGACTTCCACACATGGAACCCAGGTACCAGTGGTTGAGTGAATGTACAGTAGAAGGTGTGGATGTGTGTCAGTGTGTCAGATGAGACTGTATAGAAGGACAGAGAGCCAGCAGGCCAGTCCACATACACTCCTACTCTCTTACACACAGAGAATACAGGGATGCGTGTGTCTATATTATTGTGTCTGGCAACAATGTAACCTTGATCATCAATACATTGTAGGACCCAGGACTTGTCATTACTTCCAAACAAACTGTCACTTCCCGCTCTACTGATTCCTCTATAAGTCACTCCTATATAAACCGCTCCTCTCCAGTCTACCTCCCAGTAACATCTCCCAGTCAGACCCTCTCTACACACCACTTGTAAGTAGGAGGTAAATCTGTCTGGGTGATCCGGATAGAACTGGTTCGCTCCCACCCATGTCGCCTTCCTGTTGTCTTCCGACAGAGAGAGGAGGCAGTTTGCTGTGTTTGGATCCAGTGTGAATTTACAGGCATCTGGTGGAGAACATTACACAATACAACATCACTTTAAGGAGGACCATGAAGCACTGACCTCACATGGCCAAGTAGCGTGAACGGATTAACTATATACAGTCCCTAAAATGTATAGACCTTTTATTTCTTATCACAAATATTGAAAGTATTGCTAAACAATCATAGCTTGGGCAAAATACATTTGAATTAATGTTTTGGAAGCTTTGATGACTCATCTTTCAGAAACATTATGAATGAAAGACAATCACAGTGTTTAATTAAACCTTTACCATTGTATTGTAGAGTCATGCAGATCTGGACCCGATACCGTGAACAAGATATACACAAAACGGATGAGTCTTTAATAACACCTTTAATAACAGTTTTAAGAATAAATTTGATGGTTGACTTTTAAGTAATAGGAAGAATAGCGTTGCTGTCATTGCTGCAACCGAGACACCAGATACTGCACTTTGTAACTTTGGAGGTTCACTCTCCTGACGAACTAGTGGCTCTAAAATTAGACTTGCTTGAAATGTAAACTACTCGCCAAAGGCGAGCAGGCAACCTTAATGTCCATCCCTGTCTGTAAATAATAATGATAATAAAAATAATAATAATAATAGTAAGAATTTCAAACTGAATCTTGTTAACCATATGGAGCCAGTGTAGACACATAAACAATCTCGCTCCAATGTCCCCTCACTTGCGAACAAGACCCCGAGGTACTTGAACTCCTTCTCCTGCTGTGAACCATGGACTCAGATTTAGAGGTGCTAATCCTCATCCCAGCCGCTTCACTCTCTGCTACAAACCGATCCAGTGAGTGCTGGAGGTCACGGACTGATCCCCAGGCCACCAAACTGCAACCCCTCCCCCCCACGACTACGCCTCGATATCCTGTCCATGAATATCACAAACAGGATTGGTGATAAAGCGCAGCCCTGGCGGAGACCATCTCCCACTTGAAACGAGTCCGACTTACTGCCGAGAATCCGTACACAGCTCTTGCTTTGGGCATACAGCGATTGAATTGCCCTTGAAATGGACCCCCTCACCCCATACTACAGCAGCACCTCCCATAGAATCTCCCGGGGGACTCTGTCATAAGCCTTCTTCAGATCCACAAAACACATGCAGACAGGAGGGGCATACTCCCAGGCCCCCTCCAGGATCCTTGCAAGAGTAAAGAGATGGTCTGTTCTTCCACGGCCAGGACACTTGCCAGAATAACTTAATTGGTTAAGTGGACCGAAATTACTACAGGGCACACTTCAACACCTTTCTCCTGAAAGTTTTGAACTGGTCAACCCTGTTTTTGATTCAGAGATACGCCCAATAAAGACGAGTGTCATGGTAGCATCTGAGAGCTTGATGAATACGCACCTTCAGCATTACTCCAACTGGAACACCCTCATCACTGCCGTCGCACGCCTGATTCACATAGCCCATTCTTTCTCCCAAAGAACTGTGAACAACAGATGTCGCAGATGGCATATCTGTCCATCGGTACCAACAGAAGTGGAGTTAGAGAAAGCTAAATGTCTGGTGATAAAGAGTGCTCAGCACGAGAACTACCAGGAAGACCTTCTTATCACGGCAGGTCGCAACCTTCCATCCAAGAGCAGTCTACGTAAGCTCAACCCATTTGTGTTTTGCATATGTTAAGCATTCCCCCCTCCTCCACAACACCCACATTACCAGTTCCTATTACCTGACTACCGACGGGAAAGACAATATGAACATAGCCTTGCTATATTTCGCCCCCGTTCTATGAACGCCGGATCTCCCTCCAGTCACTTTGATCAGGTGATTTACTGACCACCACGAGGTTGATGTGCCTTTTCCCAGACAGAATACAGGCTATCAGGTCGTATGTGAGACATTTCAGACCTGGTCAAACAGTGACATCTCTACAGTGTCAAAATCTGGCATGATGGCAGCGGCAGCTGTGGCACTGCCCTAAGGCATGCTGCGTGCCAAGGCGTTTCAGATGTGGTACATCAACGTACAACTCCACCCCACCAGCTGGAGAGCGACCGAGGCAAATCACACATAAATGTGTTAGAGCTGTACACAGTGTTATTGGCACTAGAGTGTTTTTCATCAGCCCTCAGAGGTTAGCATGTCCTGGTGAGGTCAGACACTACGTCAGCGATAGCATATATCAATCGCCAGAGAGGGGTGCGGTCACCATCGCTTCACCTTATGGGGTGCTGCTGTGGGCAGAATCATCTCTCCCTACGTGCAGTTTGTGTGCAGATCATCTTTCCAGAGGAGCTCCCAGGGCAGCGGAATGGCTGGATCATCCAACCTCTAATAGACAGAGTGAGGGACGATGCATTAACCCTGTTTTTGGTGGCAACAAGAATGGATTGCAGACCTCTGCGATGTGGGGACTCTGTGGGAAATTTCCCCCCACTGGGAATCACTTACGTAGGTGCATGGGCCAATCTGGCACCCACGCCTAGACCTGTGGCGTCTTCGAGCCTGGTACCTGAGCGGGAGAAGGTCCTGCATCAGGGCTGTCAGATGAGCACGTTGCCACCCTACAGGGTGCCAGAGCGCCCTCTACCCGTTCTCAGTATGCCTTGAAGTGGCGGATCTTTTGCTCAGTGGTAAGAGCCATGGGGGCACGATCCTTATCAGTACCCTATTGGTCCCTGGATTTCTTACAGGGCATGTTCACTAATTCACCATTAAAGCCACGTTGGCTTGAATGGATTGACGCCTGGGAACCACCCACTAGCGTCACACTTTATGGCACCTAAGGCCAACACAACCTTCCCTGGTGCCGCCTTGGGATCTGCTGGTGGTCTTGCGTGCGTTGGCGGGGGCACCTTTTGATCCCTTATGCGTTCGCGCACGGGCATTAAAACTGTGTCCTTGCACGGGCATTAAAACTGTGTCCTTAAAAACAGCGATTTTATTAACGCTCGCCTGTGCAAAACAGGTAGGCAAGCTATATATATTTGCACACCCATCCTGCATGCAGTTTGTGGGGGACGGACAGAGAGTGATTATGCGTCCTCTGTAGGTAATTTCACCCTCCCCAATTCGAGTCATTGGAAGGTGAGGGGCTGAATATGTTGTGTCTGGTGCGGTCCTTGCAACGTTGAATGCACTAAGGGCTTTAGGTGAAGTGACCAACTGTTTGTGTGCTTTGGCACCCAAGCCAGGGGTAAGCCTCTGTCCAAGGGGCAGGTGTCACACTGGCTGGTGGAGGCAATAGGGTTGGCCTACAGGTGCCTGACCCTGGAAGTCCTGCAAGGTCTACATGCCCACTCGACCAGAGAGGTCTCATCTTCCTTGGCCCTTTTCAAAGGGGTATCGGTGGCGAGCTGGAGCTACCCGCACACGTGTACGGTTCTATATGCTGGATGTTACTAGACCCTCCATTACCGATGGTATCGTGGAAGCATGTAACCCAGTGGTGTGAGCCACATACTGTCTCAAAAGCATTCTATACATTCCTGTCATGTCCATTTATTCTGTGTGACAGATGCTATAACGGAGGGGGACTGATGCTCTCTTTCTACCCTCCCCAACATCCTTCAAGTCTGTGGGTCTATGTTAGTCTTCACACAGGTTTGTTAGTGATGCTGTGCTTATAAAATGCATATATGTTTGGGTTCCCCTCGGTCTGGCACCATACTGGTCACGTGATTGTATATGGCCCCATAAGTAATAGATCGCAGTTCCTGCAAAAGGGACCATCTGGTATGTATTCACATCCTCGGTCGGTCGGTCGGTGGAGTTTTAATGCATTACAATACGGACATGCTTGCGTGAAAATACCACAAATTATTTGCAGTGTAATAGCTCATTCCACAGCCCATTTACAGTATAGAGTAATTTTAATAATGTTGTTTTAGTGACTTCAGTTTTAAAGTAAATGAGCCACTGAGACACTTTTCAACCAGAAGCCTTATTACACAGGGTTCTCAAGGCATAATTATGTGCATTCATTCCATCTCGACACTATGGGAGGGGTAGCCTATGGGAGGGGGACTTGAGAGTCATTGTTTGCCTCCAATCCCCTTATGGCTGCGGGCAGTTACAGAAGACAAATGTAGTGAAAATGTAGTTGACTTAGGAGCAATTCTGGGCGGATACAGATCCCAGTGGCACCTCCGGAGCTCCCGAGAATGGGGCAGGTGTTATTGTTCACTTTAACGCCGGCTAAGTCACACAGTGCTGGCCCAGGGTTGTGTGGAACACAGCTGTGTGTAACTGTAAAAAGCGAGCCATATGTATTCACACACATTTAATAAATGAAGGTTATCAGTTAAGTAGGGGTGCACTCATTTCACCAAGCTACACATATCCTAGCCTTGGCTATGGATTGTGTGACCTAGCCTCGACCGGCTAGGCTAGGCCACATAAGCCATTCAACAACGATGCTGAGGTAGGCTACTGTAAATCAACATTCTATTCTAGTTAATCATTTCTAATCTGTTACTGAACAATACTAATGCTGACTCATTTATTCTATATGGTATATTGAACAGCTTGCTGGATAGTGAAAAAAGAAAGGAGAAACAAAAAAGAAACATTGTTTTCGCTTGAGCCAAGAGTTAAGTGAAATAACACGCTAGTTGTTATAGCACAGAGATGCATCTTAAATCTTATATTGTGTATTTTCTTTTCCCGTATGGCCCTAATATGCCGTCGTACAGACAGGCTATCCAAAAGAAAATTACTGAATTTTGGAGGGTTGGTTAACACTCCAGATACCCAAATATAGCCCTAAAAGCCATGAAAAAGTGACCCTTCCCCCCCTAGTTTGGCCCCTTTAACAACCTTGCTGTGACATATGTATTATGTCCAGATGTACATAAAAGGTTCTTAGAACAATTCCCTATTTCCCTATTTAATTTAATTGTAATTATTTTGCTGATTTACACACTCTGTACTTCAAATCCGTACTTCAAACAAATTCCTTCTACAAAATGTATCCAATCAACTTCATATTTTCTCTGAAGGGAGTGTCTGTGGCATGGAAAATCAACAATTCCCCATGGAAAAGGAAATTGTTTTCATTTTGAAGACATCCATATGCCATTAATCACTGAAAGTCATAGCACCACCTACATGCAACATGAAATTTTAAGTTTTATGCTGTGATGTAACTTCTTCTAGCATGTTGCTAGCATTCACTTCAAACCCGTCTCAGGCACTGATGGTACATTATGAATTTGAGTTTTCATTTACCGGCTTGTCCATGGCATTGAGGCGGATACATGCTACGCCATGACACAAGAAGTAGTTGTAACTTCACTGTACATGGTCAAATCTGTAGGTTACTGAATTTCACATGTTGGATAACAGCCTTTGGCCTAAAGAAATCTACATGTAATTTAGGAGTTTTAGTGATTGTGCCCGATTGTGCCACTTACTGGCAACAAGAAGTAAGCCTTGTGTTACATTCATTATTTGATTTACACAAAATGCACATGTTATAGTCTACACTTGGAACACATTATACAATTAGGGTGTTCTCTGGTGCCACATACTGACACAGGAAATGATGCTTAGCTGAGCTCTGAGATGAGAAACATTGCTGGACAGTTAGAGATCATTATCTTACCTTTAATTGGCCTTCTGGTTTCCATGGTTTCCCGAGACACATTCAAAGTTGAATATAGACCTTTACAGAAACACCTCACCTGTTTCTCTCAAAAACGAAAGTGAAAGTAGTTGGTTTGGAGATGCGCATGTATGTCAGACATTTGTTTTAAATGTTAAAGTAGCCTTTACACATACCGTAATATGGACACACAATACATCTCTAACAGTGTGCTATTACACTGTCTGGTGTACTAGATGTGTGTCCTGGGGTCTTTACCTGCTGATGTGACGGTTAGATTTGTTCAAACACACCTACTTTCCTATGAAGAGAACAACACAAGACTTTCTGTCTTCTGTCCTGCTGCCCGACAGACTTCCTCAAAGAGACTTATGTCAAACCTGTCTGGGCAGAGTCAGCTAATGCGTGCTTACACACGTTTCTTAAGATGACTAACTCTGGAAACATATTAGAAGCTCTTTAGACATATTAGAAAGTTTGCAGCAGAAATTCGAAATAAATCACAAGGAGCAGGAAATGGAATCGCCTTTTGAATAAGTGGGGATGTTTATTCTTCAATGAATTTCGGCTACCGGCACTGTTGCCAACTCGTTTCCAAATAAAGTAGCTAGCACTAGCTCCAAAAGTCGCTAGAAGTCGCTAGATGACATCATAAGCTCATTTGCATATTGTCATCATCATCGCATATTAATTTGAATCCTTTTGCCAGCCCCACCACACACACAAGCACAAGCAGTGTTGCCAAATTAGCGACTTTGTCGCTAGATTTAGCGACTTTTCAGACCCTCTTAGAGACTTTATTTCTAAAAAGTGACTAGCGACAAATTTAGCAACTTATTCAGAGCAGGGAAAAGGCGAGAAATATTGAATTCTGTAATGTATTCTCATATGCTGTTTAGAGTAATCATAGTCCAGCAGCGGTGGATTCTCTCCCTCTCCTCTTGTGCCGTGTTCCGACAGTCAGTAACTTGTGCTTGTGTGTGTGGTGGGGCCGGCAGGAGGATTCAAATAATAACGCGATGACGCCATCAATATGCAAATGAGCGTATGATGTCATCTGGCGACTTCTAGCGACTTTTGGAGCTAGTGCT
>JAODUH010002338.1:0-12109 GCA_027564835.1 Typhlichthys subterraneus | reverse complement strand
CAGCGAGGACATCCACAGGTTGGGAGGGGAAGTGCAGGCAGAGAGATACATGGACAGCCCAGGAGACAGTCATGACACTAAGTCAGTAAACAAGGACAGGGGTTTAATAGAAGGCAGATGGCCTATTTCATTTTGGAAGGAGACCCGTCTTCTCAAGTAGCATACACTGAGCCAACCAGGGACAGCGTGAATCTACCCTGTGATCTCAGCGGTACAGTATATAAATGTTTCGAATGGAGTGCTGCACAGCGTTCCAGCATCTCCCAACCCTCACATTTCAATGGTTTCCTTTCTGACATCCACGAGGGCCTCTCACATGAGTTCATGCATAATGAAGTGGACAATAACACATACAGTAGAGTGGGGCCTCTCTGACACCCCCAGTTTCTATCAAAAGAACAGAGAGATGATGGAGCTGTTTGTAAAAGTAAATAAGATGATAGTGATAGTGAGGAGGAGATAATGGGGGGAACAACACAGGGGAAACAGCAGAATTACGATGGTGACAATAATTTTCTTGAAAGGGTTGGTTACAAAGCCCCATGGCAACTGCTGAGGTGGGAAGTGCAAAAAGGTTTTAGGGCTGAGTTAATAGGGGTGGTTAATTGTGAGGTTGTTGGTGGTGGAGTGGACATTACTGTAGGTAGGCCTGTTACGCAGAGCTAGTTATTATGGTGTAAATGGTGTTGGACGGGAGAATGATTCCTGTGAGGGCTCTCCATTGTACTCTTGTCAGTTTAATGACTCCACAGTGTGATTCTTCAGGATAGTTCACACAGTTACATAAACCAACACTCCGATATGTCCCAAAGCTATGCGTCTTGTTAGCTCAGGGCTTTTGTGGCATTAGAAATGAATCTGTTCAAAGCACAATATGCAGTGCAGGGTCTTAATGGATCCATATATACCCTAGGTACTACTAGTGTACTGCTTCTGAATTGTACTTGATCATCGGGCTGTGGATTTATTTGTTATTTATTTCGGGTAGAACTGCGGTAAACCAGAGACAAACAAATATGTCTTGAATTCACATCCCCAGGCCACAATTTCTGTTGGGTTTTTGGGTGCTCCTATAGGAAAAACATTCAGGAGGGAACAGTGTGTTCTCTTTCTGTCAAGGATGGCACTGCATTGAGAGCTACAGCCCTGCCTCTAACAGCAACGTACTTATTTCTGAAATTTAAACTCAGCACAACTGTGGGATTAACTCATGTGTTATTAATGTACTGTACATAAAAAGGCCTGTTCAGAAAAGGAAATGCATTTTAAAAGGAGTTAGAAAATGTTTGCTTTTGTTAAAAGTTTACTTAAATTGATTGCTATTTGTCAAAATACAAATATCTGTTTGTAATGCTGCAGAGCATGAAAAAACACCAACAAAGGACTCAGAGAAACAATAGGGCTTAATGGTGCAATCCATTGTAAAAAACAACCTCCGACACAGACAAATGCAATGGAGCACTCTTTCACGTCCAAATTCGAAATCTGAAACTCAGGCAAGATTTCTCAAGCCGACATAAACACATGACGTCACAGCAATGTGGCGTTGGGTGAGAACACAATTGACAATAAGACAACAATCTTCAATATTCCTACTTTATAGTGTTTGTGTTGTGAAACATTGCAAGCACGTGGCAGTCTTTAGCCTACTCCTTTTGTATTTTTTTAGTGTGATAATCAGTTAAATCAGCTGCTAGTGTTAGTGTTTCTCTTCGCTAATGGCGCTGTGGACAAATAGCCTATTTAGCTTTTTGTCCTCTGTAGATGGTTGGTGAAGTTTAGAGACTTGCTATACACATCAGTTGGCTGCAGACATCCATGTTATCCCGAGCAGATGCAGTAGAACACATATATAAATATGAAACATCGCAGCATAAATGTAGACAACACAGGAGACAAACCTTTGGACAATGACAATGAGGAGCAGGTGAAACACATGATACATGATTAGCTAAGGCACAGGTGGAACTTATGAGATGAGATTACTGTAGGAAACACTGGGCAGGGAGTGACAGCGAACAGGCTGCGTCCCAATTCTCTTAACCGGTAGGTCTTAATTCCTTGTTCCTAAATCTTGTTCTCTTGGACATGAGGCAGTTAACAGGCAGGAGAGGAGACACATGTGTGAGCATGGCAGGACTAACGAGCAGCATGGAACGACAGGTGCGCTGCATAAGACTGCTGGTCTGAGCCAATCACAACCTTCACTTCAATCGCAGACTAGCCTTAGCCAATAGTGTTACGCAATTTATCCATTCAGAGGATTGTGCAGAAATATTTTCTAAATTCATGATAACTGTAGCTGTAGCACACTGATCAAACCTATACCGAATTGGCTTTGCCCTTTAAAAAAATGTCTTCTTCATGTAACTGCAGGCTGCACACATGCAGTCATCTCACAAGTTGTTATTTTTTACATTATCTAGACTGGAACCATCAAATGGGCTACAAATGCATTTCACTCATTGTTATTTTGCTTACAAATAGCCTGTGGTCTCATCTGGCATAATTTAGTCCCAAATTGTTGGTGATAATTTTCCAACAACCACGTGTATTTTACTGGTGGACATGATTGGCACAGTAATAGTACACTGATATGGCATTTTCTTTATTTTATTTTATTTTACAACAGTCAATAAAAATATAATATAACAGCATATACAATATCATATCTTTTCTGACGTTTGACCTACTAATGCTGTGTTTTAGGACCTCAGGATGCTGTGGAGCAGTGCCTGGAGTCAGAGGAGGTCCCTGTCTCGGTGCCTCTCAGGTCTACATGGCACTGGTCTGAGGCCATGCATGCTGTCCTGACTACAGGAGTCTGGCCCTCCATGGTGCCTCCCAGAAGACCCACTAGCTCTTTGAACCCTGTAGCTCCTGTGGCCTCTCCTGTCAGTGATTATAGCTGTAGCTGTGCCACCTCCTCTCCTGACAGCTCATTGGGTCGTCAGCAGCCAGGAGGTGAAATGCTGATCTTCGGTGCTGCACTACTACTACAAGACTGTAGTTTTATACAAGTTTATTAAACTTTTTGTAATTATATTTATTTAAATTACTTTATGGTAATTCAACCAAGTTTTTTAATGTACAGTATATGTTTTATTTGACTTAAATAAATGATCTATTGTCCCTGGCATGATGGCTTAACTTTAACATGTTTTATTAGATAACCAGGCCGTTAAAAGGCTGTAATGTGCACAATATACCGATTTGATGGATAGGAAAAGATACTGTGCTTAAAATTTAAATGAATTACAAAAATGAGCAGTGCAAGCTTTATCCGTGCTGCTGATCCATCAAGAAAGAACAACAAGAACTTGGTCACCTTTTCTAGCTTGCAGCATCAGCACATTCACTGATGTTATTGTGACTAATCATCACAGCCTATTTGTAATAGTCATATATCTTATTGTTAAACAAAATACGATTTGCGGCAGTGGCACAGTGGGTAGAACCCCCATCTGCTCCCGGTGGTTGGCCGCACCTTGCTTGGCATCCAATCAAGCACATTAACCCCAGGGTCATTGAACCAGGTATTGGTAACTTTGGCAGTGTGGGCAAGTGCCAAGTCCTGCTGAAGAATGAAATCAGCATCTCCATAAAGCTTGTCAGCAGAAGGAAGCATGAAGTGCTTTAAAATGTCCTGGTAGATGGCTGAGTTGACTATGGACTTAATGAAACACAGTGGACCAACCCCAGAAGATGACATGGCTTCCCAAATCATCACTGACTGTGGAAACATCACACTGGACTTCAAATAACTTGGATTATGTTAATCTCTACTCTTTCTAAAGACACTAGTTTGATTGCAAAACGAGATTCAAAATGTACTTTCATCTGAAACAAGGACTTAGGACCACTGAGCAACAGACCTGTTATTTTTCTCTTTAGATCAGGTAAAACACTTCTGACGTTTCTGGTTCAGGAGCTGGACACAAGGAATGCGACAGTTGTAGCCCATTTCCTTGATACATCTGTGCTTGGTGGCTCTTGATGCTCTGACTCCTGCCTCAGTCTATTCCTTGTGAAGCTCCCCCTAATGTTTGAATGGCCTTTGCTTGACAATCCTCTCGCTCCGTTATCCTTATTGCATGTGTACGTTTTCCTACCACACTTTTTTCTTGCACTCATCGTTTTATGAAAACGCTTGGATACAGAACACTGTGAACAGCCATCTTCTTCAGCAATTATCTTTTAAGGCTTTCTCTCCTTGTGGAGGGTGTTTATGACTGTCTTCTGAACAACTGTCAAGTCTGCAGTCTTCCCCATGATTGTGAAGCATACTGAACTGGACTGAGAGACCGTTTACAGTCTACAATATTGCACTACAGTACTTCACAATATTCACATTTTCTGAGAGGGTGTTCATGAGCTGTATACTGTATATATATAATAACATTGTGCTACCAACAGCAGACTTTGTTTCCACTATGCATATTTTATCAGCCCTGTTAGAATATATAGGGGATGTCCTCCTAGTAAGGTCTGGCCATGCATTCTCTGATGCTCTGCAAAGGTCAACCAGTGGATGTTGAATAAAGCTTCAGCTCTCCCTCTTCTTACTTTAATTAAAGACTTCTGTTGAACTCAACTTAGCAATTAGAGTGTTCCCTTGTGTCTGTCCTCAAGGAGCTGCCCAGAGGTACACCCACTCAACCATTAATGTTTCAACTGGTCTGATTGAGTTGAATAATTCAGTGAATCACTCCTCTTCTCCAGGTAAAGAGCACTTCATTGTTGGTTTGGCCCTAGGGCCCCGGCCTGTGATGGTTGCCCATTGCTGCAACAGCCGTGCATCTGCATGGTGGGACTAAGTAGAGTAATGAAGATGCTTGTATACATTTATGTAGTTGCTAAAGCACAAATAACCACATGAAAAAATATCTCAGAATTACATTTTTATGGAGCAATCATTTTATGGACACAAAATGGCCAATACATGAAGGTGATTTTAAATGTGTGTAGTTTTTGCCACATGGGGGTAAGTCATCTATGCCGACAACTAACAATGTACCTTTTTATTAACCCATATGATATCGAAGCTGAGATCTGTGTGCTTTTAGCATCAGTTGTAGTTTGATTAGTCAGGAGCTTCATATTGCAATTGATAATCATTCTAAATTTTGGGAGAGTCATTTATTCGTTGTTCTATCGTAAACAAGCAGTAACTTGTTATGTGTTTTTAATAAGAGTTACTTGTGGCTAGTCTAGTTGAATGATGATAAACTAAGCTCTCTAGCCTCGTTCTTATGGCCAGAAAACTCCAGGGAACAGCCTTGACTAAACGTGGTAAGTTATTTCTTCTTTCTCTCTAGCATTATTTGTAATGAAAAACTACTAAAACTACTTTGTAATTAAAAACTACAGTAGTACTGTAGTAACAGTGTAGCAGTAATTATATTAATTTACTATTACTATAAATCTGCTGTAGTGTGCAAGTAACGGCAGGTTATTCTATACTGAACCACATTCTGCCATTGGTTTTGGAATCCTACACATCCTCTTTGTGAAAACAGTGGTTACCTTGGTAACAGGCACACCACAATAAGGCCGTCTTATGAGACAAACAAATGGTGCTATGCTGTGGCAGCAGGGCCATGGCAGACGGATTTCCGTAACCAAGGACATTTACGGTACAGCCACTCATATCGGGATCCTAGGTAAAAATCTCTACAGCAACATGCACACATGCATACATGTCTTTCTGTTAAACTGCAGTGAAATCCTTGGGTTTTCACATGTGCTCATAGAGAATTTACTATCACAAGACAAGACAGGCTGGAGTTTCTTGTGCTTGTCATGCAAATACAGAAATAAGAATTGATGTCAACCAACACGCGTACTGTGCTGAGTTTCTTTGAACTCCGTGTTGTTCCATACCGCTGTAGGCTATGCTGTAAAGTTTTGCCATAGTAACTAGCAGCTGTATTGTAGATACATCATAGTTCCCAATTGCTAATGCCTAAATCACTGCTATAATGAACAATTATTTATACATTTTATGTCATTACTAATACATCTGACATATACTACTGAGTGTGTAGTAAAACAATTTACTACATACTTGTATGTACCGTATTATTATGAACTACTTGTTTAAAAGTGTTAATTTTAACTAAGAAAATCTAAATCTATTTCAAATAAACCTCAAAGACATACAATGTAATCCTAATAATTAAAAATAGGATCTAGATATTCTAGAAGAACTTGGGATACTTCTGGCTGTGTTAAGTATCTCCTGTCAAATCCATCATCATCTGGTCTGCAGTGAAGATGGCAACCTCCATATATGACCTGTACACATGCCAGGAAAGATAATGGCCACCCCATCTCACCCTGGACATGTAACACGCTCTACCAAGATACTGCCATCTATCACGACCAATACATCATGCTACAAAAACAGCACCATGGCAGCCGGGGATTACAAGCTTACAAGCAGCCACAGCCCGCAGGCTCTGGACTGGATCGACTCTATCACCCACCCCCTATCAGGGATGCACACATGTCCCCAAGATATTCATACACATGCTCAGACACTCACATGCTTAGACACATAATTGTTCATTCTATACTCTGTGGACGATTGCCATTCTGTAAATAGTCTTAGTCTTAGTCAATAAGTGAAATGTGATCCTCTCGTTTATGTTCACGGGTGATTCACAAAAGAAGGTACTAGTGTAGATACATTACTACCTAACATTTAATGTGTTTTATAGATTAAAATACACTATCTTGTATAACATTTACATGAGGTCTTTAAAATACCAAATCAGAACGCAGGCTTGAGTAATCAAATAAGTCTAAATATTTAATAAAAGCAAACACACATGTACATCTGACACACAGCATATCGAGACATGAACACTAAGCTAAGCCATTGCGCCTTCCTTGCCTGGGTGTGACGCGTGATTACGTCAATGGATTCCACATGCAATATTAATGGCTCAAAACTTGCTGTGGGTATCTTGTTGGCAGCATTGCCTTCTTCTCACACCTCCTTCTCAGACTCCAAGTCAAGTATCACGGGAAGATGTACTGTACAGCAGGCTTCATTAGAGGGCTGTCACAAACTTTGGACACATTTTTGTTCGTGTGCGTGTGTGTGTGTGTGTCCAAGTGTAAACACGGCCACTAACGAGGGAGGTTGAACACCACAGCAAACTTGAACAAATGTACACAACCTCCTTGTGCCTGAAAGAACAGTACTTATCCAAAATGTAATTACCACCAACCGTGGTCCTGAGCACAAAACAGGATTTGTTCCTGCAACCACTCCATCACTAAGGAAGTTCATCTAAACCGCATTATCATTTTCCTGTCATTGAGGAAGGCCACATTTGGCACAATACCTTTTCTCTGTGACCAAGCATTAGCAGGGCTTGTTCGTGCTGCTGCAGCTATCTGGGATAGTGTTTCTCTCTAAATGATCATATGACCACACAATGACTTTCTTTGAATTATCAATGGTGTCTGTTTATTTACTATGCGCAGTGCACATCAATAAACATTGCAGTTATTAAAATGTTCCTTGAGTTTGGCAAGTTTTTATTTAGATTGGTTGGTTATATAAAAAATAAAAGCCACCTAAATGTTACATGGTTTAAGACATGCATACATTAGGAGTGTTAGATATGACAGTTGTACATTAGCATATATTATCTTAGTAACTTGTGTAAACCTACAGCAATGCACGTTAATCTTGAAATGTAGAATGACACAAAAAAATTAAAAAAAGATGAGATATCGCCGGCATAGCAGTCTAAATCAAAATCAGATTTGCCAATATGTAAAATGTCAGCTTCTCATGCATAGTTATACAATGTTCATAGAGGCCTAGACAGTATCCAGTAGGTAGTTTTGCAGGTGTTAATTCAAATTGATTTACAGTGAGAACGCATCCAGGAACAGGAACTATACTGTATATTGCTCAAGCATGCTTACAGCTACTAGGCATGTTGAAAGTCAACATGCCTAGACATGAGCTTCTCATGCAAAAGAGACATTTCTCTCCTATGCAAAAGAGAAATGTAAACAAATATAAACATTTAATTCAAAAACATTGTACCGATACTGCTGTAATATTGTATGGTACTTTATACCTTCCATTGGCATAAACTGTTTACTTGACTCAGGAAGGCGACAGTCTGGGCTAATATTTATACCTCAGTCTCAGTAAGGTTACAAGTCTGCATATGTTTTTGGCTGCCCGTTGCCTTGGAACAAAAGTGTGTTTTGTATTCTACTCCATGTATAATTATTCTTGTGGGTGTCTCTTGTACGTGCACTGGCAAATGAGACTCAATACATTACTGGCTTACTTTATCTCTAAAGTCACAGATGATTTATTGAAATAAGTTCCAATATGTAATATATAATAATCTGCTACCAAACACACCCTAGAAACCGGAAAGGGTTTATAAGGTACAACAAAGTAATTTTAATGGGCCTGTCAAAAGAAAACATATACAAATGTACAGTAGCACACAAGCACAGCAAACAGGCAAGAGACTGAACAGCACAGTGCTTTCCATGGTGCTGAAACGTAAAGCAGTGTTTCTCAAATGGGGCTTTGAGGCAGTGCATTTTTGAAAGAATACTTGAGGTTAATGTCCCACTTCAATTTAGACAGATATTATTATTTATTTGCTCCTGAAGCCATTACATTTAGCATATTTGAAGCAACATTTAATACTCATTTTATTGTATAATGCTGCTAATGTGGATTGGAAGTGCACGACTCAAAGGCATAACCTAAATAACAAAGAAGCTTTAATTTATTTCCGGGAGCAGCCTAACAGAGTGCAAACATCAACCAATTACTTAAATATAGAAAGACATAGAACAGAGAAAACACAAGGGATAAACACAGGGAGACTTACCAAGCAAAACCATTGGACGAAGATAGCAAGGGACAGGTGAAACTCATCAATCAAGGTAACAAAGAGGCCAGGAAGTAATGCTGCGTTGAAATGGAAATAGTAATTACGACATGGGATCTTGTGAACTTGAAGCTTTCAGAAAAGTTCCACTTAATGACGTCGTGAGTATCTCAAAATAGGGGCGTTCATATGGACTCTTCCCGTAAACATGGTAAACACAACACCATTTCAACGTAGTGTAACACAAAGGGCAGAAACAGTGGCAAAAGACCGGGGGCTGAGACCAAAGAGTCTGACGGGTGGTACACACCCCATTCATAAAATGTATTATTGGTTTTAGTGCTGTGCTAGTTTTTTGAGGTGCCACACTTGAGCCACAATCATATGGTGCTTCATAATATTCTCTTTTCTATGTATATATATTCATTATAAAAAAAGCAAATATAGCCACGTCATGTGGTAGTCCTTTGCTTGTTCCTGCTGCAGTCATGCTCGAGCAACAACCATGGCCATAGCAAGCACAAAATCGATGATACATTTAATTTTATCTTAAAGGTATAGTCAGCTATAATTGCAAGTTAATTGTAAGCTAATAAACTTTTTTTTAAATTCAACAAATATCTTCTCGCATTTCACTAGCCTAACGTTCTCTGTGCTTGTTGAAAACATTATCTGGTATTCCTCCTACACAGCCCTGGCTCTGTGAATAGCAGCATAAACAAAGTGGCAAACACCACTCATATCAATAAATCCGTAGTACCACGCTTTGCTTCACAATGCGTTTCGCTGTGTGGGGCAGCACCGCGGAGGGTCGTGGAGGAATATTGTTTTGATTTGAGCAAATGTTATTGAGAATAACTAACCTTGCTTTTAAAGAGTAACTGCATCCTAAAATTTGTTTTTTGAGCTGTAAAGTAATAGGACTGAACTGTGATGCAATGCTGTTTATATTGACAAATTCCCATTTTTATAAAAATGAAAATGGCTCTATACACATCATAGCCGTGAGCCGACCGTTTTTTTTCTGTCTCTGTCTATGTATAAGTCTATAGTGGAGAGCACAGGCACTGGAATAAAGAATACCACCAAAATAAAGAATATACACAATAAACAGTATGTTTATGGTTATATAAAAAAGGGTGACTTGGTCTGAGAAAATTATTAAAAGGGGGAACAATACATAAGTTAAAAATGTTGGACATATTTAGTGTAACAAAAACGTGTAGTGAGGGATTCAGAGGTTTGAAGTTATTGGCTTTGATTTAATTAATCAGTTGCTTTTGATGATGATGAAAGATGTTGCGTTGAAAACTAGAGGTTGATGGAGAGACACAATTATGGCTGTCTAACATGCTCAGACAAAAATAAAACATTTTCCCTTGCAGTTAATGAACCACATTTACTGGAATTATAGTGTCAAATGCATGTTCAGTGTATAGGGCAGACATAAATAATGTGTAGTTGCCTAATGTAATAACAGCTATATGATTTAAATGTACATTAATATAATTATACAGTATAAACTATTATTCAAAACATTACCATATTTAATTTAAGTTAAATTAAGTTTAAATTAAGTTTCCAACTAAACTTGGAAGATTTTTTTCTAATATTAATCTCTACTCCACTTTCTGAAGTGTAGAGAAACTTCTTCCCACCTTGAAACATGCATGTTTCCCAGCCCTTTGATTCTAGGTAGCCAGAAGCACCACCCTAGAGAAACAGAATGCCGCCTCTTTAAAACAGCTAGCTATCGCTTGAAGTTAACTTAAATAAACTGGTGTCCATAAAACCACAGTGCTTCATTAAGGAGCACAGATTTTTTTCAAAATCTAATATTATGCGATTACATAGAGAGAAAATAGATTTATATTTATGGAATAACATTATTATGTGTAACGTACGTATGTAATAAAACATACACTGATGATTAATATAGCCAGTATCAAAATATATCCAATATATCCAGAATCTAGCAGATGCCTGAACACTTTTCCAACACTTGACATCCAGGTTTGTAAATAAAGTAGATAAGTAGATAAGTTTGTGCTTAAGATGTTTTTCTACGTACTTCAGCTGGCTGCCATACCCCCAGCTTGTATGATGAGGCTGTGTTTTTTTGTAATTTTGTAATTTTTGTAATTTTTGTAATTTGTAATCCTTGAAGAACATCTGAGGAAGACTCAGAAATTGCTAATATATTTCTGCCCTCATTGACATCTCACATTACAGGACACAAGACATCATTTCAAATTACCGGTATTCTAAACTTGATGTGAAATAGGCCTACTGTAAGCTACATGTACAATGCTATATTGAATATATAGGGCTACATAATTGCTACAGTAGTGTTTTTCATCCATCCATCCATTCATCCATATTCATCCGCTTATCCGTAGTCGGGTCGCGGGGGCAGCAGCTCCAGCAGGGGAACCCAAACTTCCCTTTCCAGAGCCACATTAGCAAGCTCTGATTGGAGGATCCCAAGGCGTTCCCAGGCCACTGTGGAGATATAATATCTCCACCTAGTCCTGGGTCTATCCTGAGGCCTCCTTCCAGCTGGACGTGACCTGGAACACCTCCCAAGGGAGGCGCCCAGGGGGCATCCTTACCAGATGCCCGTACCACCAAAACTGGCTAATTTCGACACAAAGGAGCAGCGGCTCTTCTCCGAGTTCCTCACGGATAGCTGAGCTTCTCAATCTATCTCCAAGGAAGACGCCAGCCACCCTCCTGAGAAAACCCATTTCAGCCGCTTGTACCTGTGATCTAGTTCTTTTGGTCCTGACCTGTGAACCGAGCCAGTTTAAATATGAACACAACAAAGTAGTGCTGACGCACCACACATCAATATCCTGACCTTTGCAATGAGTTTTCAATGTGTAGGGCGAAGCTTCTGAGCTTCTTGATATGGTATTAAGGGGAAGGTGTTTTTGTTTTGATCAAATTCCAACATCAACAATCTTTCTCCAGAATGACTATACCTTTTATCCATGAAGTAAAATAGAACAATGAATCCATCTAAAAAGTATTGTATCCTGTTGGCAATGTCTGTCTTGTTGGCCCATGAAAATTGCGCTGTAGGATGAAATACAGTATTAAGGCACTATTGCTTCAGAATGATCTAGCACTTGCTGAACTGTTGGCAATATAATAATAATAATAATAATAATAATAATAATAATAATAAACTTTATTTGTATAGCACCTTTCATACACAATGT
>JAODUH010002337.1:0-12109 GCA_027564835.1 Typhlichthys subterraneus | reverse complement strand
CTAAATGGTAGCGCTCCACCTCCCGCACAAGTTCTGGCTCCTTCCCCCACAGTGAGGTGACGTTCCACGTCCCCAGACCCAGCTTCTGCTGCCTGGGTCTGGTCCTTCGAGGCCCCTGACTTTCACTGCCACCCATGTGGCAGCGCACCTGACCCCCACGGTTCCTCTGAGTGGTGGGCCCATAGGATGGAGATGGAGGTGCCACGTTGCTTTTTCAGGCTGTGCCCAACTGGGCTCCGTGGCAAACCCAGCCACCAGGCACTCGCTGGCGAGCCCTCCCTCTGGACCTGGCTCCAGACGGGGGCCCCGGGCTTCCTCCGGGCAGGGCAACTCCTTCTCTTTTTAAGTTGTTCATGGGTGTCCCTTAAAAAAAGACCCCCATGAACAACTTAAAAAAAGCTGCCACACTTTCAACTCTTCTCTTTATCAACTTTGATATCCGACTATTTCTTTATAGTTTCTGCTGTGGTACGGTTCTCGGAACCCGATTGAATGCTGTAGTCATTTGCCTCTCCGTTGACTTTCTTTTCTTGCCGATACCGAAGACAAACTTCTAAATATATATAATAGTCTTAAATTGGTTCTCAATGTTAAGAAAACCAATTTCATGATCGTTTCTAAATCTGGCTCTGAGATCTCAGCTAATGCTGACATTCAATCCATAGGAGGCGACTCCATTGAAAGAGTATCATCCTTCAGATACTTGGGTATTTGGATAGATGATAGGCTCTTACTTAAAGTGCATATTGATAATCTAGTTAAGAAACTGAAGTTTCGGCTGGGGTTCTTTTATCGTAATAAGCATTGTTTAAATATATCTGCTATGAAAACACTTTTTAAATGTTCTCGACTACGGGGACATCATTTACATGCATGCCACCTCCTCCACACTACACTGTCTAGACTCTGAATATCATAGTTAATTACAATTTATATCCAATTCAGTGTCCCGTACACATTACTGCATACTTTATGATTTCGTATCCTGGTCATCCTTAAGCCTAAGGCCTAAGACTGGTCATCCTTAAGCCTAAAGCCTAGACAGCAACATTGGTATATTTTTATTTACAAAGCCATATTGGGCAAACTTCCTTTATGGTCATGGAATAATCTTCAGAACACATTGCAACAATGATTTCTCCATGGGAGAGTTCAAAACTTTATTTAAGAATTGTGTAACCGAGGAGTGTAACTGCTATTCGTAAGATGGATGTTTTAATGTGCTTTATTTTATTTGGCTTATTTATAAATATTTATTTTTTCTAAATGTTATATATTTTGGAAAGGTGTGCCATCTTGGCCAGGTCTCCCTTGAAAAACAAATATTTTAATCTCAAGGGACCTCCTGGTTAAATAAAGGGTAAATAAAATAAAATAAAATATATAAAATGTATCCTTGTCTCCACCTCTGTGATGAAAATGTCAATCTCAGTCAGTGAATTTACTTTTTTTCTCACGTTTTGCAGCTGGATAAGCCATTGCATATTGGACAACGGATGAGGACATGGGCGCATTTATTATCACTTGCATAGTAAGTTATGAGAGGGGGTAAGGCGGGGTCAAAGTCTTGTGCACGTACGCTAAAATACATGCGCGGGACCTGGCGTACGCATGGTTTCATACATCAGAATTTTTCTGTGCGTATGCAGTTATCGAGTTTTGTGAGTACGCCATTTTGTAGTATGAAAGCTGCGCAATTGTTGCTACATGAGGCCCCTGGACTATAATACAAATAACCATTTAAAAAAAAAGGTTTTGCCTGGTTTTCACCCCTGCCTCCATCACTTCATCAACCCGACATTAAACCTTGTATTCGTATAACATTGTTGCTCATCTGAAATGTTGTAATAATATGTTAATATACTATTATGTTCATACTGCTGCATGTGCCGTGCAACATATATCATGAGCAAAGAGGGCTGAAGGGAACAGGGAGAATAAATTCCGTCTGCAATCTCTAGGCAGTGTGCAAAGCACGGCTAAAAAAAATCTCAGAAAACGCTTGCTTCAGCTCTGCATGCAATGTGCAACTATACAATTTAATACTCTAAATACAATTAGCGATATTTTTACTTGTACTTTTTCTATCAGGACAAATGGTTTGACAAGGACAATATTGATGTAATGAAAACATCTGTTGCAAATAAATATTTAAAGTGGGAATTATTCAGGGCCAGAATGGAATGTTTTTGCCTAGCCAAGTCAATCATCTGAACTGAATCCAATTGAGCATGCGTTTCACTTGCTGTAGACAAGACTCAAGACAAAAATCCCCCAAAACGAACAGGAACAAACAACAATTATAGCCCTGGCCTCACAATTGAATCAAATCCAGAATCTTGTGATGTATCACAGAGATCAGACAGTCATCACATGCTAAGGAATATAAACCACTTACTAAATATGAATACATTATTTGAGGCTATACCTTAAATCTAGTAAATCATACTGTATGTGTTCCCTTAAAATAGGGGAATATGTAGAACAAAAACATAAAAAACATAGCAAACTAAATTCCCTCAAATTAAATACAGTTCCGGTACAACACCAAAAATAACATAACACTTGAAGCACTGCACTCTATTTAATAGATTGTTAGTTTTGCATGATGCTTAATTGGAAGCTGCAGGTGACATACAGTATACAGTAACAGCTCCTATTTGCCCACAGCATATAGCATGCCGTGGGCAAGTAAGATCTTGCCTCTATCAGACCCTAGAAGAAAAATGACTACCGTTCATTTCCCGACTATTAACCATTTTTGTTGTATAAAACATTGTTATATAGATGAATAATTATTAGCTATGGACAACTAATTGAGTGTAAACATATGTATTCATGTGTATCTACCAGTCCATTTTGACAATAAGCACAACAGATTTTTGTCCCACTACTTAAAATTTTGAAAGATTTAAAAAAAACAAATGTACCTCATTTACAATCAATAAATTATGCATTTTCATTCAAAAATGAAAGCAGGTCATTGTGGCCAACAAGCAACTAATAGCAAATAAAAGTATTTTACTTCAAAAAAAGATCTAACACAACATTAGATGGTAATATATGTGGTATTAGGGATTTATGTTGTCATTTTTGACCGGTCACACCAAATTCATAAACATGAAACGAACAGGAGGTTTAATAATAGTGTACAAAACATTTTGGCCATAACCAATTAAAATATTGATCAAATCTACTGGAGAATGAGACAAAATCATGCAGGAAGTGATATACAGAGAACTCTACGCTTATTTTCTTCGTATCAACATGTTGTTATTATTTTGCATGCCTATTTATTTCTGGGCTTTACCAATGTTTTCATATTTTTGCTCTCCTCTTATCTCTTCTCTTGATCTACTCTTACGAATAGTCGAAAGCACTCTTAATAAAATGCTGCAAGAACAGAATATTTAATTTTCACAGTCCACACATTTGTCCAACACATGGAAACACTTTAGTTGAGAAGAGCCATTAAGTGGAAAAGCACCCAAAGCGAGTAGAATCGAGACGAGGTGCAGAGTCGAGCCGGTACTATGCAGTGGAAAAGCTCCATTTGGGCACATGTTTTGAGAAATCGCACAGATCTACATGAAGAGGTGGATGGATGACTGGTGAGTCATTTCAGATTGAACGTACCAACCAGAGGATTTAGCACATGGAGCAAACATGTATATTTCAGTAATAATAATGAAAAATCCTTCAATATATGATCAAGTTGGATTTGTCATTCAGCACACCTGGGGCAAAACAGATTTAGAGGTTAGAAACATGTAAATCTGGATTTGAATACCCTTTTTTTTATCAGACATTTTCAGACTTTGACACTTCCTTGTTCCCATGTTGACATCCAGATTCTAAAAAGCAAATGAAACATGCCCTCTAAAGCTGAGTAGAGTTTAGCATGAAGTAATGTTGCAAAGAATACATTTCAATTCCATTTCATTGGCATTAAATGTGCATAGTGAACAATCCTAATTAGTGAACGGGTGCACAAACACATACACTTATAGTTATTTTTATATTTCAATGTATAGTACGAATTCACAAATCTTGCTTCAGTTTTTACCTGTTAGAAAAAGTTAACTTGCCACATAGATATTTAAGATACTGACCATTTAATTACATAATATTGACAAACCCTATGTTATTGTATATATATATACATTGTATAGTCTTAAGTTGGTTCTCAATTTTAAGAAAGCCAATTTCATGATCTTTTCTAGATCTGGACATCTTAAATCTGCATGTCCAGTGAAAACCTACAGTAACCTAACAGCTGGACAATAGAGTTACGCTCCTTAGAAATGAGCTCCTCGACAAAACGTCACTTTCAACAAGCAGGGAAGTGTCGCTGAACCTATACCAGATGAAGATGTAAATCTGGCACTGTGGTTGAGTGGCAGATCACAATGGAGGCTAGGGCAATTACACCTGGGAGAGCTGGGACACTTCTCCTGGGGCAATGACTCGTTATTTCTACTGGCAGAAAAACATAGCAAGAAAAAAACAACAGAATTATATTGTCAACTGCAGGGTCGTTGTCAAGCAGTTTCTTTTTTCTTTTTTTTTTTGCACCTATGCCATTTTTTTGTGGGTGCAGATATGCTTAAATAAATGTAATTTAAAAACAATAATTAAATCAGGTTTATATATTTGTCTTTAGTAATTTAATATTCAGAATTTATATTGGCCTTATTTGATCTCATAACTGACAAAGTTTATTAAGCTGATTTCCAAAAGGTACAAAGATCTATCTATTGACCATCCTACTGTAGTCAAAAAAAAAAGAGGTCAGCATCAGTTCAAGCTATAACAAATGCAGTATGTATGCTGTCCTATGGGGGGCGCAATGGCCACAAGCAACTTTCAGAAGAATAGTGAGGAATAAAATATACCTCTATGGAAATCTTGGTCTCCAATGAATTCATGCTTTATCCCCCACAGGTCGAGCTGTAAAGTGTGCATGGTGACAGATAATACAGAACAGCTCTGTTTGGGTCCAGGACCAGGTTACAACTCAATAAATGATTTGTCAATCCTAATAACATGGCAATGAATAAGCTGGCAAGGACACCGATTAATGACAGCATAGTGTTGCAGCATGGCAAGCTGTGTGTGTCTCTGTCAGTCTTCTTTTTGTCTGTGCAGTTATGTGTGTATTGTAAATGTGTATCATGAACAGCTAATATATGTGTCTTGTTGTAGTTGTGTGTTGGGTTGTTAACTAAATACATATGCAGGTTATGTTTTATTTTGACCATCACCAGACATACAGTAATGCATATTAAAGGTCCAATTAAGCAGTATTTTCCTGTGAACAGTGGTTCTTTGACTGTATACTGACACCTACTGGCTACTAACCTAATATGTGTGCCAATGCCAACTTTTGCTATATAAAAATGGCTCTTTCTATTTGTATTGGTTTTTATTATATGTACTGCACTTTTGATTATAAAATGTCCTGAAAGGTGCCCGTCAAATATATATATATATATATTATCATTATCATACAGAAATCGTAATGTCACCAAAATCTACATTATTAAAATGGTTTAATATATCCCTATATGTAGAAATAGGTTTTAATACATATTTTGGTCTAAAACTCATTTTAATGGAACTTCTTTTAGGCAAAGGGATGATGTACATAAGCGAATTTAAGAAGAGAATGTAACTACAAAATGACTAAACATACAGCAAGGTGGACAGGAGCCATTGTGGGTTCATAAAGTGAAACACAACCCTGACTCATAACTTACATAACAGCATGACATTATGGATAAACTTATTTTAAATCTAATTCCTGAACACACTCATTGATCTCTCTGGCCAAGAGAATTGCCTCCGTACAGACTAATGACTCCAACTGTCGAATCAGAGGAGTAAAGAGCTTCCTGGGGCAGGGAAATGGCTGTCCATTTTCACAGGTAATTTGCTTAATGTTCTCTTATTAAGATCACTGTCGTGATGCTGCGTAGCATCAAGCGAACAGTCACAGAAAAAATAAAAGGAAAAAAAAACACCTTCATCCTTCTATCTCCGGGGCACAATTCCCTGTTATTATGTTTCACCCCAGATCACATGCAATTATCACAGATTCAAATCTTGACTCCACAATTAGTCAGCCCCAACACTAAATAACCCCTCGTCTTAGCTTGTCTGTGGAGAGTAAATGTCTCTCCAAAAGCATTCACACAGTTCATTATTGCGCTAGTTATTATTGCTACAAACTGTTTCTTTATTCAGAGTTCCCCACACAATCAATCCAAACATGTGGGGACCAAATTTGCATCTGCCAACAACCAGCCAGGAACCTTCCGCAGGAACCTGGCTATCACGGGATCGCTCACAGCGACAGTATCATTGTGGTGGAAGTCTTGTCTCACTGTGGAAATGTAACTTGTTGTGTTATTATATAGTTCTATGGTGCACAGAGGTAGATGGGAGCATCCCAGAGAGGACCTGCAGTTGCAATGACATATGAACTCTGACCTTTCAGACATAGCATGACACAAGTTAAGGATGGATACTACCAGCTAACCCCCACATTACTGTAAGGAGGAATAATTAAGTCATAAACATAATCCTCATAGTGGCCTTTTTACAAAGGGAGAAAATGGATAACAACCTGAATGTATCAAATACAAGTTCAGTAATCAAATTACATTTTCTATCAAATAGATGCAAAAGCATAACACCTCTTCGTGAAAGGCTTACCTACAAAATAGAAGTAAAAATGGGCACTATTTTCATATATACTTGTTTACACCAAAGGCAAAACATCTGTGAAGTGAAGCCTCCATCCATTCAACACCCATGTTAGTAGACCAACCATCCCGTGTGTGTGGAGAAATGTAGTCTGGTCCTTTGGGTCATTTTCTAGCATGACTTTCAATAGAATACACTAGGGAAATGTACTTTTAGGTCTGTGCACATAACACATTCTGTGTAAACTACAAGCTGAAACTGCACACATAATATTTGTTCTGCTGCCTTTCGGCATTTGGTGTAAACCCCATGTTACAATGAGTGGATACTTTATTGAATTTTGCGTTTTTCGGGAGGGTTTCTGACAGGCTAGATCTGAAGGAAACAGAGGTCTAGCGATATATTTGTATTCACAATGCCTGGCTCAGGTGTTCAGAGTGCAACAGTAAAAGCTGGCAGATCAGTTCTCTCCTCAGTGGAGAAAGGACAAATGTTTTGTCAGGATATAGAAATCTATTGGACCTCTATGTGTGTAGAAAGCCATTTAAACCACAATTTCAGCACACCAAAACAAGGCCAGGAGGCATCTGGCACAGTGAATGAGAATTCAATGCAGCCATATTACAAAATAGGATAGCACAATGTTTTCCCTCCCACTGTGTGTATGTTTGCGTGCGCACGTGCGTGTGTGTGTGCATGCATCCACTGGGCTCTGAGTGACAGGAAATGACAGCCAGAGCTGTTTGTTTTTACAGTATGAATGCAGTAAGATAACAAATGTTAATATAAATTATCACACACAAAAACATAATTAGTTAGTCATTTGCTTTTAGAATTGAAATTGGTCTTCCCAAGCACCAATGAAACAGGCAGGATAAAATATTATGCTTGTTGAATGCAACAGTAAAAACATCTTATTTATGAAATATATATTAAAAAGTGCATAGAATGCAGCTTCAGTAATAATAATAATAATAATAATAATAATAATAATACATTTTATTTCAAGACACTCAAGTACATGTGATCAACTGTTCAAAAAGAAGATTGTAGTTGCATCTAGACACCACAATGGCCACCTATGCGTTACTATGTATATACAGTAGCTCAAAGCAATAAGGCTCAGAATGTGCCTGTGCCCTACCTATAGAGTATTGAGCACATGAGGCTAGCCTATATTTAATTAATAAAAAAGTCAGTAAGTAATTCAAAGACATTTCACCTGAAGTACACTGTGTGGTCCCAGTGCGTCAGCCCGCTGCAGTATAACAGCACAGCCCCCACTTCGTTTCCTATGGAGGATCTGCCAGGAGGCCGGCCTCATTTCACGTTGAATAAAACAGTTGCTCAGTTACGTGGCCGGGGGAGGGAGTGACAGACTTGTGGGGGAGCTCTGGCCCACCAGGAGAGAGGTGACATCACATCTGGCTATAAAAGGTAGACACACAGAGACACAGACAAAACAATATATTCAGGCAGGGAAAGAAGAGAGCACTGCGGTGAACCAGACGGAGACAAAGAAGCTCTGTGATATAGTGTATAATGACTGCTTTGTAGAATGGTAGCATGATGAGCCCCAGAGTGTAGATAATTATGGGATGGCAGCAGCAATGAATCTCACATGAATGAACAGATATAATATTCCTCCCCACAATTTGTCTTTGCCCTGTGAGACCTTCTGGTCCAGCGCCCGACTAGAAGATAACCTGTTAAACACTGTTAAAATTACCTTTGATATTTTCATAAGAAAGTCATTCTACCTTTATAATAGGACAATTACCTTTGGAATATAGACCTACTGACTGAATGAAATGTCAGGAAAACTCTCACTACACTGTTGATTTAAAAAAATTAATTACACAAACCAAATGTTCAGACCAGGTATTTTTCCTACTACTGTACAATTATGCTTTTCTAGAAAACTAAAATGTGTGATTTTCCAGTTTAGGGAATTTGGTAACAACGTAATTAAGTAAAGCAAGTCAGTAAGTAAGTAAGTAAGTACGTACAGTAAGTAAGTACAGGAAATAAGTAGTACATAAACAATTTGAAATCAAATACAGTAGTATTAACAATATGTGGGTGAACTCTTATACTATTTCATGAAAAATATTAACGTGTGGGGATGAAATAAAAACAAACTATGCAAGCCTAGTTCAGCAGGACCGAGCAACGAGATGTCGTGTTAGCACACGTCCCTTTTTTGGGGAATACAAAGGGAAAAAATTACAACTATGAGATAGATGTTTTCACCCTTCGTAAAATATGCTGTTACAGTATGTCCTGCGCTATAAACACAAGCTGTGGCCCTGTTCACACCTGGCCTTATTAGCATCTATCTCGGTGATTCCATCACAAGTGGGCAGCTTTGGCCTATGTCCGATCACACATTTGAATGCATCTCCGCTTGAACACTCGGACAGCATATAGGCCATGGAGCCTTATAAGCAAATAAGCACGTTGTCCACATAACCTACATTCAGTTTGCAAAAAATGTACTTGTTTTGTTGTTTTTAAACGGCGGGAGGTATGCAGTATTCGGCAGGACTATATTACCCACCTCCCATGCCGAGGGTCCCGACTTCAAGTTCTTTGCGGGACTGCTGTTCACGCAGGACCGGGCCACCACGGCTTAATGTTACCAACACATAACTCTGATTATCCCTTCTGGCATGCATTTCAGACCACGCCAACAGGCATGAAAAAAAGCAGCCAGCTAACTAATAGTCACGTCATGTAATATAGAATATTAAGAAATAAACGCCTGATGCAGGATTTTCCGTCAACGCAGCCAGGCCAAAACGACGGTCAGGTCACCGGTAAACGTCCCGGCGCTTGCCAGGACTACTTGCCAAGACTACTTTCTTCAGTTTGAAAGCTTATATAAGCATAATTCTAGGATGGTTACCTTGTGGGAACTGCATCATTTTACATAGCATACCTTTTTTGCTAAAAATCTTAGCTTAACACAATGCAAAATCAACAGAGCTATACAATGTATGAAAATCACTCCCGATGGGAGTGATTTTCACAGTATGACACATTACACTCTCTCTTTTGTAGCGCATACGCTTTTTAAAAAGTCGGTCAGCCTTGTTATTAAGCGACATTTGCTCATATTTGCCAGTCCCGGCTGTCCCGCTACACTCAGTCTGGCAAAAAAGACATTTAAATAAAAACATTGAAGTGTGTTGTTTTAGTCACGGTTCGCGGCCGCTCCGGCAGCAGACAGCGCCAGGCAGCCGGTTCAGCACCGGACAGCGCCGCTGCCGCCACGTCAGCCTCCTAATGCACCTCACGTGCAGCAGCCTCGCCTCCGCTTCCTGGGCGGCGGTATAAGAAACTGTCCGCCCTGGCACCTGTTGCCAGTTCGTTGCCGTTTCTACGGATGCACGTACCAGCGATCCAGCAGTATCGTCTGCTTCCCTTCGCCAGACAGCCACGTCTGTCCCCTCTTCGCCGCAGCCCGTTTGCAACTCCGCTCTTCGCCACCAGCGATCACAACGCTGCTCTTCGCCACCAGCGATCACAACGCTGCTTTTCGCCACCAGCGATCACCACGCTGCTCTTCGCCACCAGCGACCTCGCCAGTGATCTCAACGCTACCCCTCGCCACTCACCTCCTCACTACAGCCCTCACACACAGTTGTTGTTTTTTCAAACAGGTTGTGGGAAATATTTAGGGTTCTGGAGGCACATAGCACAATTTATGAACGTCTCACACCTGATAAGTATTCCTGGTTAATTTACACAATCCAAGAAGATGGTCAAATACACAGCTATGCCCACATACAATATCTACTGTATACACACTTCTGATAGCTGGTGAAGGGTAAAATGTCCTGCGGGGGTTTTGCTTACTCCAATTAGAATGCCAGAAATGAGTAATCTGCTATTGATCTCCTACACCAGCGTATTCATCACAGCGTCATTTAAGAACCTATTCCTTTTCTGACTATTTCCATAAAATCCTTTCCATTGATCCTTGAATAACTCCGGGCTAGGGTGTTTTGTCCCTAGGTTTACAGCAATAGCAGGAACCTGTCCCTAGATTATTTACAGGATGAATAACTGCTAACGGCTCTGATTAATTTCCAACTAATTGCAACCTGTGTTCAGTATTGATTTGCAGGACACGACTTTGCCCTGAGCTACAAATTAATAATATTCCAAAGACAAATGTGCCCAAAACTTTAACCCAACACGATTATAGAAAACAATCTTTCCAAAGCAGGTAATTATTGCTTTTGTGATAAAGCTATAGGCTTTCTCCTAACCCTGAATTTTATAGGAATAGATACATCTAATCATCACTGAGCAGCAGATATGGCCTATTTTAGCTGAATTTACAGTACAGGAATTATGAATGCCAGCCACAGGCTGATGGAAGTATTCTGCCCTACAAAGATAATTAATCCAACATTAGCTATACGTTTAATGGTAGGGTTTTTCAATGGTATTGTGTAATGATGTTTTAAATATTTGTATATGATGATATACAGTATGATGTATATGATATGATAGCCTTGTAATTATTTATTTCATTTATCAATTAGTGACGGATGGATTTTCTGAAGTATATATGAAATAGTGATTTTAACCAGTGATTTGGGTGCCCCTATGAACCTGAGGGCTGTGTGGTCTGAGCCTAGTGCTCCTGGTAGGGTCTCCCAAGGCAAAGTGGTCTCAGGGGAGGGGCCAGACTAAGAATGGTTCAGAAGACCCCCATGAACAACTTAAAAAGAGAAGTAGTTACCCTGCCCGGAGGAAGCCCGGAGCCCCCGTCTGGAGCCAGGCCCAGAGGGAGGGCTCGCCGGCGAGCGCCTGGTGGCTGGCTTTGCCACGGAGCCCAGTCGGGCACACCCCGAAAAAGCAACGTGGCGCCTCCATCTCCATCCTATGGGCCCACCACTCGTAGGAGGAACCGTGGAGGTCGGGTGCGCTGCCAAATGGGTGGCAGTGAAAGTCAGGGGCCTCGACGGACCAGACCCAGGCAGCAGAAGCTGGCTCTGCGGACATGGAATGTCACCTGGCTGTGGGGGAAGGAGCCAAAACTTGTGCGGGAGGTGGAGCGCTACCATTTAGATCTGGTGGGGCTTACCTCTACGCACATTCTTGGTTCTGGAACCATTCTCCTGGATAGGGGATGGACTCTATTCTACTCTGGAGTTGCCCAGGATGTGAGGCGCCGGGCGGTTGTAGGGATACTAACGAGCCCCTGTCTGTGCGCCGCTATGTTGGAGTTTACCCAGGTGGAGGAGAGGGTCACCTCCCTGCGCCTACGGGTGGTGGGGGGGAAAACTCTGACTGTTGTCTGTGCATATGAACAGCAGTTCAGAGTATTCGGCCTTCTTGGAGACCCTGAATGGAGTCCTGTATGGGGCTCCAGTAGGGGACTCCA
>JAODUH010002336.1:0-12110 GCA_027564835.1 Typhlichthys subterraneus | reverse complement strand
CAGTCGATCATGTTCATGTAATCGTGAGAAGCCAAAATCGTAATCGCGATCGATATTCGATTAATTGTGCAGCCCTACATGTGAGTGTACATTGGTCTGCTCAGTGGGCTAATTTGGCTCGACGAGGCCAGACAGGTGCCCAGCTGCTCTTATACGTGTAACTGCTGTGAGATTGGCTAAATCGGATGTGGCAGGTCCGTGATTGGTTGAGGGCTGATGTACTAGGTGAGCAGGTGTTTGTCTGGATTGGTCTGACAGAAGCATCAGTCAACCGGTTACATCCTCCCATCGCTTAATGACAGTCTGGAGCACAGACCTTCAATTGTCCTCTCTGTGTGTGTGTGTCTTTCAGCACATTCTGCACAGATGGGCCTGATTGAGACAACACGAGGCCTGCTCCCAGGGGCAGGTAAGAGAGCCAGGGGTCACATAAACTCACACACACACGCACACATTGACAAAGGAGAGAACAGGTGTATGCAGTAATCTCTTGATCTATACCTGCTTTGTCCACCAGGGGGCACTCAGAGGCTGCCACGTACCATCGGCCTGCCAAAAGCCAAGGAGCTCATCTTCACAGGTATTGGCTTCACAGTGTTTGTTTGCACGCAGTGAAATAACCTCAATTGCAACTACAAAGGCAAACACCAATCAGTAGATAATGTCAATATCATGTCGGTGACGTGTGCGCACTCTCTAATGTCAGGAAAGCGCGTGGGAGGAGAGACAGCTCTGGAACTCGGGCTGGTAAACAGAGCCACAGAACAGAACCAGACTGGAGATGCTGCGTACAGAGAGGCTCTGTGCCTGGCCAGAGAGATCCTGCCCCAGGTCACATCACTGTACACACACATTCCCCATGTTGTGCCTGCTCAGGCAGTGATGTGTTCGTCCTCTTCATCTCTCAGCTGCCCTCCAGCTGCCCTGCACTCCACTGCTCGTCTTCGCAACCTCTTTATCTTACGGCCCTTCCACTTTTTTTCATATTTTCACAACCTCCCCCTTCCTCGTGTCTCAGCCTTCCTTCCCTCTAGGCCTCTGTCATTCCACATCTCTCTCACTCCATTTCAGATGCCTGTAGTCAGCAGAGTCTCAGTGTGGCAGTCAAATGGAGACATGCGTCACCATAAATGGACTCCCTCCCCTCAACACACACACACACACACACACATACACACAGAGTACTGTCCAAAAGTATCTGGCTGGTACCATTTCATCCAAGTGAAGCCTGAGGATTAGGTGATGGAACATTAACACCCCAACCCACATAATGGACAGAAAAGCTGTCTTAATGTACATCCCATGCATTTTTCTATTACAATGCACTACTCACTTATGAACGCCTCTGCCTATTAACCATAGAGCTATGGCAAGTTGTTTTGACATTTATGCTCAAAGACTTACTAGTATGTATTTATTAGATACTAGTAAATCTTGAAGAATAAATGTCAAAACGGCTTGCCATAGTAGAGCTGGCTCTGGCCTGCCTGTCTTCCATCACTCTGAACCCCTCAGTTTCTGACTGGAGTGTTATTTTTTTTCCCTCTGTTGCTCAGGCTCCTGTTGCTGTGCGAATGGCTAAAGAGGCATTGAACAGAGGCAGTGAGGTACTTTGCACCATACATGTTTGTTTTAACATTGTAAAGGGCTAGTAGCATTCTGATTAACAAATTTGTCTTCCAGGTTGACATCAGTACAGGAATGGCAATTGAGAGAATGTGTTATGCCCGGGTAAGAGCATTTATAAAATGTAGCGACCCTAACAAAAATATTCATGCCCCATGCACATAGTGATAGTCAGATAGCCCTATTTATGTTGATCCCATGTATGCCCAGTCAGTTGTTTTAAATATTTAATCCAAAACAAATCTGATTAGTTTTCCCAAAAAGCTCTTCTCTATTCATTTCAGGTCATTCCCACAAAAGACAGGCAAGAGGGTATGGCTGCATTCATTGAAAAGAGACCTCCACAATATATTGGAGAATGACACAACCTGTCATTTTAGTATAATTCTCTGTTCATTACAACACTAATACATGTTCTGTGTCTTCTACTGTGAGCAGTGAATACCAACTGAATGTATGCAGTTTAGCTATTTGTTTGCCATGGGAACCAATGTAAAGAAAATAATGAAGTGCCAATAGCCTTTATGCGATGAAAGTTTTTTTATTTCAGAAATTGACTGTCTACAGCATGGAACTTTTAGCACAACTGCAGTTTTGAGCCTCATTCCCAACTCCCTCCATGACCCTGTGTAGGGCAGCGTTTGTGCGCTAAACCACATACAGATATGATTAAGATGACAGCCGACACAATCAGCGCTATTGCATCTACTGTTCTAGCATACAAGCTTATCATTGGATGAAGACCCACACAGTATTGACATTCACATACAGGATAGATGATATAAGTACAGTATAAGCAGCATGCCACAATGCTGTGATGCTATTTTATGTACAATATTTGCTTGTGGCCGTATAAGCTATTATCATATATATATATCATTTTACTACATGGATTTGTATTGAGACTGAAGGGCATCGCTGCTGAAGACAATACTGTACTTCTACTGCGTCAAAGATTAATATATATCTCAACCGTTTCACGGGGGTGGATTAAGTGTTCTTTGTCAGGTATTGGTTGGCCGTAATCCACAAATACCTCTTATAGGGGGGGGGGGAAAGCTAAGTTTGCATGCAGCAAACTCAACCATTCTCTCACATCTATTATGTACACAGCATGTAAAAATTACATGAAAGATCCTGATGTAAATTCAGTGGTACATACAGTAAAGCCTGACCCTTACAAACAATATATAGATGCATTTACACTATCTCAAGGGAAAAACACCTTTCCATACATACAAATAAACATTATTGCCTGCCAAGTAAATACTTTCATACTGCCAACCAGGTAAACTCTACATACGACATCTATATCCACTGGTTCTGCTATTGCTAACCAGTGATGAAGTGGGATTTGGCTTTGTAAAAGGAGCATTTTACACCAGTGAAAATAAAACCCAATAATGCTTTTAAAAATTAACTGCTGTTCTATTAACATTCAATTGGATATTCAGAACACCAATAGGCAACTGCCACATGAAGTCAAATATGTTGACTGCATGAGCAAGAGCTCATAAACAGCACAGTGATGCCGACCCAAAGGAATGGGTTTTAGCAAACACAGCTATAAACAAACAAGCGCACATTCCTATAATGAACAGAAGGCATGCAGGCATCCGAATACTCATGTGTATACTTAATACATTGGTCCACCATATCAGACAGGTGTTTGTGACCAAATAGCTACACCTTTAGCAGAGCTTTGAGGGCTCATTTAAAAATGAGATCCGCATGTGTGCACACTTGAGACATTTGTGTTTGTACGGCAGGATCAGGATGACACCATCAGTTTGTCTTACAATTTTCCCTCTAATGGTTTTCAGCAAAGAGCAAATTTAAATAAATCTTTATAAGTGCAAACACATCACAAGTGACAAAGCGAAGGAGGGGTGTCAGTTACATTTGTCAGGATTATTTTATTATGTTTTATATTAACATTAAATATATATAAAATATTCTTTGTATGTGTTCAATGGAAATGCATCGTAAGATTTGCATTCAAATTAAAACGTCATACGTGTTTGCATTTCCCGGCCTGAAATAGTGAAGCGTGGGCACTTTTATGAGGTCTGGAATGCCACACATCTTAGGGAACATAGCCTGCAACTGTATAGTGTTACTACCATCATGAGAAGACACACACACACAAAAATACACTTTTGAAACAAAGACGTGCAAAAAAACATCCTAGAGGGAACATAGCCTACAACTGTATAGTGTTACTACCATCATGAGAAGACACACACACACACACACAAATACACTTTTGAAACAAAGAAAATAAATAACTAGTGTGCAAAAAAAATCGCAAAGTACCTGCTGCTATCTGTATAATGTACTGATGCTTGTAAAAAGCGTGTGTGTGTGTGTGTGGAGGGAGTATGTACAAATGCATGCATACAATCATCTCCCACTGTGGTGGGACTGAGCTAAAAGTCACGACGTCTTAGTCGTCGTCTTGGTTACGGAGCTTCATTCTCTGAGGGGAAAAGAATGGAAACTTGTCAGTGGACAATCTGAGGTTTGGCTACAGGTGTGTAGGTGTATGTGTGTGTGTGTGTGTGTGAAGAGCTACCTCTGCGGCGGTGCTGGCCGGGGGCACACGTGCGCGGGCTGCTGGCCGGTGCGTGCCCTGTGGCGCTGGAGGCTCTCCAGGATGCTCTCGGCCAGACGCCTGACGTCCCCGTGGGTCTGCGGGTGTGTGTGAACCTGCTCTAGCTGCTGTAGACCCCCTTCCTCCAACAGCATGCTGCAGTACCGAGAGGCTGCACACCGCCACACACACACACACACAGGTAAGCAGGCCTTACACCTGAGGTAAGTAATGCTAAATATACACATATTACACAACCACATATCAAGCCAACACAATTATCATATAACCATAGAACTATTTAAGAAACTTATAATACAAACACAGGGCTGTGCATCCTACCATTCTTGCTGCAGACATGTTGCATGGCCCAGGAAGCCCACAGCTGGACACCAGGGGTGTGGAAGCACTCCAGCAGGGGAAAGAAGGGGTTAAACGACCTAGGACACACACACACACATTTATATTTATAGATATTATATTTAAAATATGGCAGAGGAAGAGAGGTCAGCTGCTGTGCGAATGTCAACACTATAGTGGGTGTGTTCTAGATGGGCGTGTCTAACCTGTAGGCCACCATCTCACACTCGGGCGTGGGCCACTTCAGGATGGCAGAATGCTACATAGGGCATGAACACACAGCAGAAGGAGCGATCAAGGCTCCGGAATACATCCGACCACCCCGATTGGCCACACGCTGAAACAGACACTTAGCAGTAGCTGTACCAGTGGCTCCAACCAAGTCGCGGTCCGTTTAGCCACTATGGCCCTACTCTCTTGAACAAAGCCACCGCAGGCAGCTTAAGGCCGTCCTATTATCTCAGGCCAGTGTGTACGGCTTATTAATTGTGGCCGTTATGTGTTGCCGGATGTGGGACCACAAACGTTATACAGTATCTCGCGTGTGAGAGCGAAGGGGGTTAGGTCTGTGTTTGCCCAACCCTGGTCCTTGGGACCCACTACTTTACATGTTATAAAATGTAGAGGTCTCCCTGCTCCAACCTGATTCAAATTAAGGGGTCGTTATCAGGCTTCGGCAGAGATTGATAACGAACGATTCATTTGAAACAGGTGTGTTGGAGCAGGGACACATCTAAAACATGCACAGGATAATCCTTGGTTTAGGGTTTATCCTGTATTTTGCTTGCATGCACCTATATTACTTGGGTATGGACCGTGCAATACAGTTAAACATGTTACACACACACACACGCGCGTGCTTACCAGCTGCTCCAGCAGGGAGGCTCGGAGGCTGGGGCTGAGCGTCCACGCCTCTTCCCCCCGTGACGTGAGGTGGGCCAGGATGCCCGCGGCGAAGTAGCTCACCTCCACCTCGGTGCTGTGGAGGAGCGTGCGGATATGGTCCAGGAAGCCCTGCACCATCAGCTCTCCATGCAGCTCCCCCACCTCCGCTATGTTGTTCTGCATAGTGACAACATAACAAACGCATGGCAAACCCTCGCTTGGTAACAGACGGCCATCTGCGATAGGATGTACGTACACACACACACACAGCGCCACAACTGTACACTAATCAACACAAACAAACAGTAGGCTACATAGGTATTGAAAAAATAGATTCTTGTCCAAACTTACCAGCAGCCCTAAAACCTTCTGCTGAATGGAAGACTCTGTTGGGAAGGACTGCAGAGAAAAAGATAAATGACACAAAGGCAGAACAAGTCTGCCTCCGATCCCTACTTCCAGAATCAGAGGTGTGAAATATAACAACAACAATATTAATTCTATTAATTATAATAACAGTACCTCCAAGACTTTAATGAACAGATCCAAGCCTTGGTTCTCAATAAAATGGCGGCAGGTGGTCGGCGATTCATCTGTGAGATTCCAGAGAGCACTCAGTGTGAATTTGAGGGTGGCGTCTACCACACCCTGGGTAGCCTTCTGACGCACAATGTGGAGGAGTTGCTGTAGATCCAGAACACACACAAATAATTAAAAAGAAAAAGGATATAGTGCTGTTGAAGAAAACCATACAGTCTGGCTGCCAGACCAACCAGCAGTTCTCAACAAAGATATGTTACAAATCATTTTTGTAAAGCCAGAAACATAATAACTCTTACCTTCACTATAAAGAGTTCTGCTCCCAATTGAGCCGTTTGTTCTGTAGATAACTGCAAAACATTGAACAACTCAATTCATGTGTCTTTTATGAACATTAACATTTTTTACAAATTATTATTATTATTATTCATGCTTCTTCTTCTTATTATTATTATATGCCCCTCCTGTTTTTAAACAACAACAATATATAGTAATCAAATATGTTAGAAAAGGCCTCAAAGCACACACAGACCACCACCTTAGCTGCCAGTATCGAGATGATAGCTACAGCCATCCTCTGCATGCTCTGGTCTTCGTGGTTGCACAGCCACTGCATCACTAGCTTAGCAGCCTCAAACCTAGCATAAAGGGAATAGTCAAAACAATGGATGAAGTGCAATATACTTGCAGAACCTATTAGACCCATTTACACGTTTACTACATGTACGTAAGAGTGCAATGGAAGTATGGTGCAACAACATGTCAAGTATTAACCACCAAATATCACTTTTTGTTTAATAGTTTGCAGCCCCGGCATCAGAATGCCTAAAAGCTGCTTGTTGACATATACATAGTCCTCTGACATGATGAAAAATCTCATGTTTTTAGCTAGGTAACAGAATTAACATATTGTTCACACAGACTGTGTATCCCTCCAGTGGGTGTAGTTAGTGCTCTGTCTTTGCCTGTATTTATTTATCAGTTTTGTCTAAATGTTTCGGGTGCCAAAAATTGATTGGAAAATGAAAAACTGCATTTTGTATCCCCACTCAAAATATACATTTAACTGATCAAAAAGGTTTGGTTTTAATCCATGGCAGGTGCAGGTAAGGATAAATGCAAAATATTGTATATGTGCGGCTAAAACAACACTTATTTAGCCAAAATGTGCGCGCATACTGTATGTTGACGAGGTCGGCAGTAAATGGGTCCCATGCACAAGTGTTAAGTATCTACCTGTTGAATGGCACTTCCTGTAGAATACGATCACTGCAGAGAGACAGCAGACAGTTCTTCTGCAGCTGGAGGGTAAAAAAGAGCAGTGAAATGGATGTCTCATCAAAGTGCACTGATGTGAAAATAATTAAACTGATAGGTACAGTAGTTTCATATTTTACTATTATCTCAAATCTAATCCAATAAACATTTGGAATTTTCTGGTCACCAGCAATCGAGGGTGAGTGGTTTGCAGGCCTATGAATCCCTTTTGGTTTGGAGCAGAGTGTAAGATGCTGAGAAGAACTCATGTACGCCATTAGAAGAATTGTAAAACCATAATTGTACCTGTTGGTGGTTAGGGAAACTCCTCATGGCCTCTAGTAGCAGCTGTGTGACCGTCCCCAACAGTCGGACTGGCATTCCTGCTGCCAGGTCCTGCTTCGTCAGGTTGAAGACACAGGCACTAGCTGCCAGCTGCACGTTCAAGGTGGCAGGATGATTCTTCATACCCAACACCACCAGCTGAAGGGGCAGAAGAAGGTCAAGCACAGTATAGGACAAACGGCAAGTAGAGCTTACCTCCACCATGCCTCAACAGTGAATATACAAAGGAAAGTTTATTTTGATTTTATTTTATGATCGGTTGTGCAAACATTCAGTGAAATCTCATCTAGTTGGCTCCCTTGATTTGACCTTTCCACAAGATTTGATGTGCGCTACTCTTTACTTTTTTACATAACCTGTATGCGAGTAACAAGTAAGTAAGTAACAGGAATGCAGTTCTCGTCTCTGTGTGGGTCAGTGTGTGTTATTTGTGGGGGGGTGTTAGAATGTCTCCACCTTTAAGATATCAGGCCGTGGTTTCTCCATGACATGGGTTAGACTGAAAAGGTGAAACAGAGCTTCTCTCACAAACCCTTCTCTTTCACTGTAGCGCCGCAAAGCCTCACAAATCTGGGTCTCATTGGCTTCTCCCGTCACCTACACACACACACACACACAATAGATATCTTAGTGTACTGATATGTCTTCAGCATATGACAATGTGTGTTATCCACTACCTTTAGATTTCCCTCTCCGGAGAAAAAATCAGAGAAGCCAGCATCTGTAGCTAAGAGACCAACAAAGGTCATGCCTGGTCTCTCCTCAACAAACAACATAACAGCTGTATCTGTCACCTGCAGAGATAACACTTAATTACATTCAAACTTTGGCTATAGTCAGAAACGCATTGTATTATGATACCTTAATTAAAACACACACACACACACACACACACACACACGCACGCACACACACACACACACACCTGTTTCCTTCCAGATACATCCAATGATACAAGAGCTGGTAGGATCTCTGGCTGCCCAAGCAATTGACAAGCCACATCAGAGGTAAACTGCTTATCATCGCTGATGTCCAAATGCTGTGCTCAGTTGATTTGGACAGGCACACAGTAAATAAGTCATGTTAGGTCTTCCTCTGCATAATCGATCCAGCATCGCTATATTCTTTTACCCTCCCACTAACCTGCAGCACATTCAGCTGACCTATGACGCCCAGAAGTTGTTTAGTGCTCATCTCCAGTCTCTTCATCTGGTGGAGCGTGAGTGAGAGGAGCCTGTCCCTCAGCCCCAACATGGGGCTCAGATCTGTGACTGAGGTGTTGGAGAGATCCAGGCTCTCCAGTCGCGGCAGGGAACAGACGTCGGCCAGCCCAGAGTCATAGAAATCCACGTTGGCCAGAGAGAGAGAACGCAGTGCCTGGAGGGAGCTGAATCGTTGGCGGATTGGCTTCTCCAAAGATACGGGTTCTCCCATAGTGAGACCAGTCAGAGCCAGGCGCTGGAGGGACTCCTGGAAGATGAGCAAGAGAAGAGAAGTGGTTGATGGTTGGCTAAATGGCACCTAGCTCATTGGTTGATCAGCATCTGTCTTTACCTGGCAATGTTTGTTAATAATGAGTCCATGTAGTATGTCAGAGATGGTAAGGTCTGCATTGACCCTGGCAGCATCTAGCTCCAGTAGTCTGTGAAGACAGAGGGCTTTCTGGAACGCCTCTGCAGAAATGCGTGCTGTACGGATGCATGCTCTCCTCAAACGCAGGTACTGACAGTTCCGGAAGACTCCCACAGTACTGTCATTCAACAGACCTATGAATGACAAAAGCGGAATTTATCTCAAGGCTTTAGGCAATGAGATTTCAGCCTCTGCAAGGTTTTCTGACATTTAGAAAGGCTTCAACAGCACGCTGTACCCTACATTTTTAAATATAAATATCAAGTTATTACCATCTATTGTAGTGTCCTCTTGTAAATATAGTACGATGCTACAGTATTTGTTAAGCTGGTGTATAAAAAAAATATGTTGTGACATCACAGTAAGTGGGAATCTTGTCACATTAATTTTCTAAACACACAAAGTAGGATAAGGATATGTTGCTTTTCACATCTAGAACACTGATAACACAATAATTGACCAGCCAAAGATTTCCGTGGACTCTGTGTGAGTATATATATGAGGTCAGACATGGTCTGGTCTATTAGAGCTCACCTTCACTGGCCATTTTGGAAAGCAACTGGTCTGCTAGCTCCTGTGGAAAGAGTACTGCCTCTCTCAAACACAGAGAGCCATCAGCGTGTTTCACACAGAAGCACTCTAGATTCTGGCTGACATAAGTCAAGCACAGGTCTGTCAATGACGCCGGAGACGCCTCATCCTGAAATACAAACAACCCAGACTACTCTCAAATGGCTTCACAGGACCCATTTTCATATACAATTACACTCCCCAATATTAACCTCAAATAGCTAGATAAACAAAATAAAATAACTTTAAAATACATTACGTTTGCAAGACATTACATGATTGATATATAGCAGGAACTTACCACGTTTAGGAAATTACAGGCCATGTTGAACGTTAAATTACAAAATGGGTAATTTATGCAGGAAAGCTATAATCGCCACGACAGTTTTCGCTAATGTTGTCTAGCCGCCTTGGTGTGCAATGTTCAACAGCAGCAAGGTTGATGTTGCATTAATGTTGTTGAAAACAGTTGCAAGATGACGATCAATCTGAAAGGAACGGTAGCCAACAAGCTACGGTAGCTAACTTGGTGGTTCTATGCAGGAAAATCGTCTATCGTACAAACTACCAAACCGACACTACTGTTTGGTGCAGGTACAGCTTTCATTTTAAAACATATGAATCGACCAGTGATGATGACATGTACCTGAGATAAACAACCTGTTGAAGCATTTTTCTAATTACAAGTGATCAATTTACTAGACAGTAAACAAAGGTCATAACATAGGAAGTACATCAGAAAGTGGGCGGGGCTACGGAAGCCTGGACTGATTATGTGGTACTCAGGAAATGTTGCATGCCTACAGTTCTGTAAGGTTAAAGATTGTAATGAAAACGAAGTAAATGGTGCGTCCATAAGTCTATGGTTGTGTCACAAGATTGGTGGTTACCACTCCGGCGTTAGCAGATGTACTTGGAGGCATTTTCTGAATGTTATCGTTGGCTTATTCACCACACATCAAGGTCACACTGTTAAGTAAAGTGGTGAAGTCTTCAGCACATGGTATTGCTGATACATTCTCGACGTAAATTTTAATTATGGCTGGACTTATCAATTTTGAAGATGAAAATGAAGTGAAGCAGTTTTTGGACAATTTGGGCGTGGAATATAGCTACCAATGTTACAAAGAAAAGGATCCAGAAGGTAAATACGTTGTCATACATTATCATAATGTTTGAACACTGAGTGACAGTAGCTTTCTTCACTATGTGTGAATATGTGATATTTGTTGTGTATTTAAATTGTTATTTTCTTAAAGGATGCCAAAGGCTGGCAGACTACATGGAAGGGGTAAAGAAAAATTATGAATCTTCAGCACAAGTACTGAAACACAACTGTGAGACCTATGGGCATGGAGAAAGCTGCTACAAGCTGGGGGCTTACCATGTCACTGGAAAAGGTAACTAGTAGTAACTATTTGCTGCTGACCATGCACATGCTTTGCATGTCAAACGCCTGTGGGCTTTGAGGGTTTGACACAAAATAATACTTTTTTCTTAATTCCGTTTTGCCACCAGGGGGAGTGACAGGGTGTCTGAAAACGGCATACTCCTGCTTTATGCGTTCCTGCAATGCAGGAGGGAAGAAGTCCTTTGATGCTTGCCATAATGTTGCCCTGCTAGCCCACGATGGCCGCGCCATGGAGGGACGCCCTGATCCCGCAGTGGCCCGGCAGTACTATGAGAAGGCATGTGCTGGGGGCTTTGCTCCCTCCTGCTTTAACCTCAGTACTTTGTTTATCCAGGGCAAAGGGTTGCCGGCTGATATGACTCTGGCGTTGAAGTATGCCAACAGGGCTTGTGAGCTTGGACATGTGTGGGGCTGCGCCAATGCAAGCCGCATGTACAAACTTGGTGATGGAACAGAGAAGGATGAGAAGAAAGCAGAGGAGCTGAAGAATAGAGCGAGGGAGCTACATGGTATAGAGAAAGTGAAGCAACTGAAGTTTGGGGAGTGAAGTTAACTATCTGAATATGCATGTTTACATAATTTCTATATGTATATGGTTCTGTAGTTGTACCAAGGCTGTTGATGGTAAATGAGCCATTGATGTTTGTCTGAAAATGAAGTTAATATGAATGGTTAACATGTCTGGGTTTTACACACACACAGATATCAATGTGTACAAGTTACTTTGTACAGAAGATGTAGGCTTACTGTATGCCCTATCAAATGCATATGTGCTGTGTGTGTGTGTGTATATATATGTGTGTATATATATATATATATATATATATATATATATTATAGACCTACACTATCAGATTGATAATTCAATCATATCACTATGATTAATTAATC
>JAODUH010002335.1:0-12110 GCA_027564835.1 Typhlichthys subterraneus | reverse complement strand
TGCACACAGGCCTGGGCATGAGTCTTGCTGTAGAGCAAGGATAATGCTGATGTTTATTATGTCACCCATTCTATGGCGTGTAAGTAATAATAATAATAATAATGAATACAGGTGCACATGGGTGGGGTGGTACCAGGATGCCCACACATGTTCCCCTAGGGTGCGTGGTCTAGACACTACTGTAATGACTAATGGTTCTGGGTGTGTACACCTGAGACCACATGAGCTGTGGACGCAGGAAGTGAGTGAGTGACTTGAGCGACACAAATATCACAATAAAAGACGATGGAAGAAAAACTAAATGTGCTTACCAGACACCTTCCTGTCCTCTCTTCGCACTCGCTAGCAAAGCCATTACAGTCACAGGGCACACAGCGGCCAAGGAAAGGCCCGCTACCATCTCTGTAGTAGCCAGGAGCACATTTCTGAAACACACATAAAAGCATGTATGTATACAGCCATCAATCAAACACTGCTTTATTGAGCCCACAATAGAGAGGACATCTCAAAGAAAGGCTGACTTAAAAGCAGCAGTATGTCTTAAATCCCTTATTTGCACTGTACAACAGAGATTGACAAAATAAACCAATGCTAGTTTCACACAGGAAGGGATTGATCTTGCACAAGCATTACAATGTCTGCCAAGATTATATGGTCTTTGATTATGCGGAAGCTAGCGGGCCACAAAAGGCATCTTGAATGAGGAGTGTTCATTGCCTTTGAATGGCAATAAACCAGAGCAACGTAACACAATTAACAACAGAGAGAGAGTAAACATGCCCTTTGATTTCAGAGATAATCCCGAAGCTATATAACACCCACAAGTTTCCCCTACACTACTGTGAACAGGATAAGCTATAACTTATGCACACGCACAGAAAACCAGTGTTAAAATCCACCACATCCAGAGTTTTTACCTGAATCTGAGAACCGTAATTTCTGTCTGCAGATGGGTAATCAACAGTCTGCCCTCTGTCATGTACCGATGGGTACTGAACCTGCTGGGTACCTGGGTCATTTACTGACGGGTACAGTACATGCTGAGCTCCCTGGTGGTGGTCAAGCGATGGGTACTGTATCAGCTGACTCCATCTGTCGTGATGTCTGGATAAGCGTTGTCTCTCCTTTCTCTGAGCGGGCCGGGGGCCAGTAGAGCAAAGCCCGAGTAGCGTTACCCACAGCAGGGCTTGCAGTAAGATCCTTCCCTGCCACTGCCTATCCATGCATGTAGCTAACATTCCTAATGTTTAGTCTGGGCTGGGGGGGAATAGGGCTCTGCTCGCATTAGGCTCAGCCTCTTAAACGTATGCTAGCACATACACACGCATGCAAGACACGCCCCAGACACTGTCCACATGTCTGAGGCAGCTTCACACACACAATAGCTGATGCACACATAATGAGTGTATGCGCACACATACACACACATAAGTTCACGCAAGTGCTAGCTCACACACATTGATTATACCAGTGTGCAGACATAGCCTACACACTGGTGTTGTCAATGTAATGGTTTACATTATAAATGTCCACACAAATGCACGCACACAGTTGTGCACAAACAACTGAAGGAACATACAGTACACACACCATACCTATGTATTATCTAAATATGATGATTATTATATTAAAATAAAAAAGTTTTTTTTGTATTTGAAAGTAAAGTAAAAACCTTATATATAAAACTAGATCTATCTTATATAAACATTATATTTACCTGTGTTGCTAGGGTGTGGCCTGTGGCTTCAGGGAGAGTAAAACATTTTGTTGTGCGCGCAGATGTGTGTGTGTGTTTGTGTGTATGTGTCTGTGTGTGCATGTGCGTGCGCTCAGCTTTGTAGTGTACAGAAGGTATTTGTTTGAGCATGAGTCTGTACAAGTGATCTGGACGATTCCAGACAGCACAGACACACAGCTCACACGCTGAATCACGCTAGTCAAACATGACAGAGACAGCTAGGTGTGTTGGCCATTCCTACTAGCATGTGCTAACACACACACACACTCAAAGTACCACACCCTACAATGTGTCAAGGCACCTCTCCTTGCCTTATCCCCTCTGGTACATATTATCAATGTCCTCTGAACACACCCGATGATGGCTCATGCACACACACAGCTAAACTGCGGTCTAGAACACTATTCAGTATAACGGTATAGTAACAGACGTTTGTATGCGACTATGGAACTTGAACAAAGCTATCACTTTACAGTAGAGTAGTAGATTTACTGTAAAATGCGGATACAGTATTCCTGAATCATGCTAGATCACAAAAACAAATCATAGGGCAAACACAGGGCACTGTACACTACAGTGTGTGTACTGCACTGCAAAAACAATATATATATATATATATATGTTGTTTTTACAGTATATTATAATATATATGTGGTATACCGCAGGTATGATAATAATGACAGTTATTATTATGTTATAGGTCTAATTTTACACTATGGGGGCTGCGAACAGCAAATACTTAATGAAAATGATGCAGCTTAGAATTTTTTTATTAGATATTAATATTATGAAAGATGCTCAAAACTGTGACATTGTTTACAATATGATACATTTTCCAATTAATATCTGTTGTATTTACCGTAACATCCCTATACCCAAATGAGGAATCACAATAATTGTGTTGTAACGGTATGTCTGATTGAAACTGTGCAAACGGTTCAGGATAGTAAATCTGGGAAATCTTATCTTACCAAGAACATCATGTTTGAATGACATCATTTTATGTCCTCAACCATTCCACAGTGATAATTGCTGCACTGCACACAGTAAATACTAATATTATGTATATAGTATGTGATTGTAATCTTTATCCCGTCCTACAGCAACAGTTTGCCAAGCTGTGTCAAGTGAGGTGCTTTCCATTATGCATTCTGCCCATCGCACCACAGTACATGTTTCCTCTTGTGGCTCACTTCACTCAGCCAGGGCGTGGTGGCTTTTGTTTGGGCATGTTACGACACCCATAAAAAGACGAGGAGTCCAGCATGTATGTTTTTGACAAGAGGTATCTCGACACCTTCCCCACCCTCGTCTCCATACACTTCTTATGTTACGTTTAAGACATCTCGGAACTTGTGTAACTCAGGCTTGTGAAAAATTTATTGAATTGGTTGTCTTAACTGGTATTTTACGTTATAGTTATAATACCTGATTTATACTCTGTATTCCCGACATGAACAAGACTGACAGTATAGCAACTAAAACAGGCCAGAAAGCACGGTAGCCTTCAAAGTTATTAGAAATAAAATATAATATTTGTCTTTTCAATAAGTAATTGGATCTTAAAATATGCTATACGTCCTTGTCTCATATGTGAAGCATAATATCGTTGTCCTGCTCTTTACAATCCCCATTCATTTGCAGGGACATACATTTAACAAATGAAACGCAGAGGTATGTGGAGAAGAACTAATCCCTCCTAGTCTTGTTTGACCTTTCTTTCCACACATCGCATCAACTCCACTTATTCAGTAGGCTGAATTAGGCAGCAATGACAAGTGAAGTGGTGTTTACCTGACAGGAATCTCCAGAGTACTCTGGAGGACAGGAGCACTCCTCCACGGTGTTGGCGGGCCCTCCCGTCCCTGTGTTGGTGGCCTCCTCAAGACCCACCTCCCCTAGACTGAGGCGCTGGCTCTGGGAGAAGTACAGGGCCCGGACCCTAAGACCCACCAGACCAGCTAGAACCATCATCAGCTCCTCTCTGGAGACCGGCCTGTTGGTCACAGCATGGCGCCAGTTTCCCTGCACAGACCATGCATTCAGAATTAAGTAATTTAGAATATATAAACAAACATGATCAAATTAATCATCAGCAAATAACCTTTATGCAGAAGCACAGTATGAATAAAAATCCTAGTATGATATTTAACTTGTAGTGCTTTTGTTGGCCAGAAGGGGCAGAGTGGAGTTACCTTAGGTCCACAGTACGCACAAACATGCCCACCACCACTTACAACGTTAACACGTGTAACCAATATATGGTTGGTGAGTGTTTGCACGCTCTTCATGGTGATTGGAGGCCAAAACAACGACTCAATTTAGTATTACTAAAGACATATTGAAATATCATGGCTAAACCCCACTGTGAGGAGGTGTTGTTTCACACCCTACAGAATACGGGTGGGTGACTGAAGTTCCTTACCTCCACTAGCTGCACTCTCCCATGGTGCATCCTGTCTGGGGAGGGCAGCTGTGCAGCCATATGAATCAGGTTCATGTGGTGGCCCTGTGGGTGCAGCACAACACACAGGCTCTCAGCATGCTGTGCTGGCTATAGAGATAGCTTACTCAGTGGAAGCATGTGATGGCTGCTGTGTACACACACTAAGCATGACATCGGGCCTCCTGTCCAGCAGAGTCATGCCCTCACTGGGAATGCCAAAGGATTTGGACTGGAAGGTGAGGAATCCTCCATAGGAAGACACCTGAAAAGTTTGTAAGAGCTGTCATGCTATCTCTATCATAGATGTATTATGGATTATTGTCTTATTATGGCTGTGAGGAAATATAATAATACTAATGATTATACATTTAATTTATATAGCGCTTAAAAAGTACTCAAAGATGCTTTACATGGTAAAAGAAGATGATTCTTCAGCATTAATGTAAAATATAGACATAACATTGTTCTCGGATTATATACTATAGAATCTATGTAATAATAGTGCAAGTATACTGTATACTGTGCACTCACTGTATGCCATCAGTACACTGTGACTATAATGTGCATTATATATATAATAGTCATTGATTCATATCCATTTCCTTAGTGACATCTATATGTGTGAACCCATAGGTGGTGTCAAGTGTATTTACAGCAACAGCTATCACGGAAAAAAGCTACAATACAGCAAAAGTACAAATGTAACTAGTTGGTTTCATGTACCTAAATGTTGTGTAGCGTAAATTAGAGCAATGTCATTTATATGGCAAATAGTAATACAAGTTTTTTATGGATGTTTTTCCTTGCCCGGGGGGAGGAGCAGGTTAAGGGGGTGTTGTTTGTTTTCATGTGAAATGTAGGTCGTAAAGCCCTTTGAGACTGCAATGTGATTAAGGGCTATATAAATAAAATAAATAAAACATAAATAAAAATTGACTAATACAGTCATATTTAACTATATAAACAGTTTTGGAATCACATTTGGAACAAGACCCCATGGTCTCTTCCTCTACTCACCCTGTCTCCTAAGTAGGACAGCGGGGCCACCCAGTAGAGGGCAGTAACTGCACGTGAAAGCTCCTGGACGTCTGCCACCACTGTGTTACTGACTGGGTTCAGTGCAGAAGGAACCTCCTCTTGGTCAGGTCTCTCCAGACGCCAGCCATGCATGTCCACCGACTACAGTATTCACAGAGGGATGCTTGTGAACTGATGGTTACACCTTGGCGTATTGGTGACATCTTATGGTCACAAGATACAACAGTTGTCATCAAACCCAAGTGGTTTAATGCCATGCTTGTGTGGTAAGACCATACTACTGTAATAGCGATGGTAAGGTCATATTTGACATTAGAATGGCTCAAATCATCCCTAAAGACATTAATGGCTAAAGCTACGAAGGTACACACACCTTCCCTCTGCGTTTTCTGGAGGGCTGGCAACGATCGGTGGCTCCAAAGCAGAAACAACCAATGCAGCCGTTCGGATTGGACGGTTGGAAATAAAAAGCGCCGGGGCGACATGCATCGCACCGAACGCCCTGAACATTGCTCTGCAGAATCAACAGGATGAACCGGAGAGGTCAGAGGTCGCAGATAAGAAAATAAAAATAAGTTGTGATTAAAATGCAATTAACTGCACAGCAGCCCTACTGTGGATATTCTACTAGTATACACCCACCTTACAGAGACACCTCCCTGTGTCTAGATGGCACACATCACTGGTGACCCCACCTGGGTTACAGTCACAAGGCACGCAGTCAGGAAAGCCATAGTAGGCTGCAGCACAGCGGTCACACTGCCGTCCACCAATACCAGGCTTGCATCTGCACCACAACACAAATGTGTTACACATACACATACACACCCACACACACCCAAACCCAGGAGGAGGGCCACTCACGTGCACTGTCCCGTGTTCCGGTCACAGTCGGGCCCCGCGTTGGCCTTAATGCCGTTAGTGGAGCAGGCACAGCCCTCACAGCCCAGCATGGGATGGTAGCTGAACGTCTGGCTCTGACACACATCGCAAGCTGGTCTGATGGTCTGGGGGGGGCAGATGCAGGTGCCAGTCACCTCGTCACACAGCCTCCGGCCACACTGACACGCTGTAGAGAGGAGCACTCTCATTAGCTTACTGTAAGTTACAGTGCGTTCTGTTTGAGCCCACGGCTATAACACACGCTTAAATGCAATAGACACTCATGGGCATTCAGTGTATAGCTGGTGTTGTAGGGATAGTGGGCTCTAAACCACAGCATTCCTCTCAGTCCCCAATAAACACACACATACACCTACTGTATACACACAAACACACGTGCATGGTCTATAGGACCACTAGCAAAGTGAATGTAAAGTCAATCTGAATAGACAATTATGGTGAATTTTATATAAATCCGGATTGGAATCTGACTGACGATTGTTTACAAATGTCTATGTTTATATTGTGTTCACGTTGCATAATATGGATGTGGTTAAATGTGTGCATTATTGTTATTTGGCCAGAGGGGGCAGGGCAGAGGTATCTGCTCACACTACCACATCATGCCAGTGTCTCATTCACTCACGTCTGCAGTATGGGAATCCAAAATATCCCGTAGCACACTTTGAGCACTGTCGACCAATGACATGCTCCCGGCAGGGACACTGTCCTCCAATGGGATCACAGGTGGTCCCTGTAGAGCCAGACTTGTCACAGCTGCAAGGCAGGGCTCCGTCATTATAGGCTGCTGTAAGAGACCGGGCAGCATCCATACAGAACCTGGAGGATGTTCTGGGACTGAAACAGCATAAAGAAGAAATCACCCCTAGTGACCGCAGCTAGAGGGCGCTGTTTGCAAAATAAAAGAAAGATCCTCTCTAATGAGTATGGATACTAGCACTTTGTTTCAGGCTTGTTTTGCCAGAGCTTTCAGATTCCAATTGACACATGGTGAATACCTACTCTATATAGAAACCATCTCCTCTGCAACGCTGTATGAATACTCCAGACATATCCAGGGGTTTCTCTTTCAGGAGATCTGGGGTGTAGCTGCTATCACGGACCACCAGGATATAATCCTGATGGAGAAGAAATCATAACAAACAAATCATAACAAAGCAAACCCCCACTTTCATTCTTAATGTCCTATGAAGAATATATAGTATTTAGGTGTGCGTATACAATGGATGAAGAAATAGCCAAATAGTCGAGGCCTTTTTTTGTTTATCCAGAGTGATACAAAGCAGAAAGTGCTCAGTTCACCTGCCAGCAACCTTAGAAGAGCTAAGAGTATTAACTGAAATAAGACTGTGCAGGGTTGCTACGTAGAATACAGAAACCTCTTTGTGGACACAAAGGATCTCAGCATACCACGCATACAACCTGAGCAACTTCATTACCACACACAGGGCACCTAGATTCAGCCAATAAACAATGATCCCAGGTAGTAGTAGTAGTAGTCTATAGTAGACACAGCTGGAATAGTATCAGGCTCATTGAATATAAGTCACTGACCAGGACAAATGTCTTCCCGGCTGGGACTCTGACTGTTATGGTGGGGTTTCGCCATGAAGGAGGGTCAAAGTCAAGGGCAATGCGGTCATCAGCAATGACCACCTCCCTGCAGCCAGAGACACTGGGGCAGAAAGAGGCGTTTATAAAACCTGCGAGAGAAGAAACCGGGGAGGAGAAGTTAGCGCTTTAGAAGGCTGCACGTTAATCCTGCCTGCATTAAAGCATTAAAGGGAAGCGTGTCCAAGTCCTTTGATCATCGTGCATGGACAGGAAGGGGTTTAATCTGCTCTTAAAAGGGTATCACCCTTATACTGATAAGGCCACAACAACGAAGAAATATAAATTAAAGTCAAGTCGATTTTATTTACAGAGCCGTTAATCACATTGCAGTCTCAAAGGGCTCAAAGGGCTTTAACACACAACACCCCCTTAACCCGCTCCTCCCCCTAAATCCTCCTCAGACAGTGTCTGTTTGCATTAGGTGAAGACAGCCTTGTGCACTCCACCACACTCACCCATCCAGCTGCGGCCTGCATCCACTCGCACCTCCGCGGGGAAGGAGATGTGTTCAGCCTGCCGGTAATGGACCAAGACCACATACCTGCCTTGGAGGGGCACCCTAAGGCTGAGGCTGATCTCCGTCTGTGGAGAGGAGCAGAGGTGAGGAGGTGGATATGTGAATGTTAAGGCAGGCTAGGGCAAATTCCAACCACACAGACGACAGAAGTGATAACCCTAACATGCATTCTTTGGGGTGGGCTGTGTCTGTTTTGCATCTGACCAAAATATAAATTAAGTGGAGCAGCAGCTATTATCTCAGAGAAATCACATGCTATTTATTCAGATGTGAATTAAAATGGTCAATGTTGTCCTCAAAATATGTTATGGATGGTTATGCCCTTGGTGTTGGCAGACACTAAACGAGAGAGGTTCATGGTTGATACCTGCGGAGATTTAAGTAGCACTCCTTCAATCTGAGGTTCATCCAGAGCGGTCATCTCAGACTGTCGCCTCCGTCTCCACTCCTCCGTCTCCCTGGAGACGGGCAGGATGGAGGACAAGGTGCCGACACGGGCTGCGTCTAAAAGCCATCCCTCGGTGGGCCAACTGGAGTGGCCTGGAACACAGTACTGACTGTGTTCCAACATGAAAGGACCAAACATGTTGAGCTTTAATCCCAGTGATTAGGTTTGAAGTGCTTGTCATGCTGTACTATAAACCCTGAAATGTCTTGCGGTCATGTGAGGTCAGTGGCCGGCCAACAGTCATGGCTTATGAGACAACATTAATCTACAATAATCCTTTTATGAATTATTAATTGTTTAAGTTTCTGCACTCTACTGCTATTAGTCACTAAAGAAACCAGCCTCTTGGGCACTTACAGGTTACTTTAAGTGTTTGTGATCAATGTGATATGAGTGTGGAAAAACCCCAAAACCACTCTATAACTTTTAAGGTTCACTTCTCTACCATAGTTGTAGTCCATATCATTTCTATCATTAACAAACACTGGCGTTGTTAATGACTCATGTAGGCAATTATTTAAGTATTTTCTCTGGCATGTTGGTGAAACCGTAACAAATTATAAACAGAGAAACAATATGTGTACTTGTACACTTTCTAAGATATATATTCTATAAGGTTTCTAAATTGTCTCACAAATAAAGTAAATGCTCTGCAATTACAGAATGCTGTAAATTCAACTTTGGATAAATAAGTGGGTTACAGGGCATGCAGCAAGAATGAATACAAGGAGCGTGACCCAGAGAGAGACATTTGACTGTGTAAGTGCCTTTCTAGAGGAAACATAAGGCTACACAATAGAAAAACACTAGCCTGGTAGTACTACTGTACACTCACAATTGCGGCTTATGTGTTGGAACAGTCTGTTAGTATTGGTTAGAATCTGTTTACCTGTCTTCAGTGAAGCGACCATGGAAGGAAACACACAGTTCTTTGGGCTCAACATACTCCATTGTGAAGTCACCTGCAGGCACCGCATATACTTTATACTAGAGAAAAGAGAAGGCTGAGTTAAGGGAGAACGTCAATATATCTCTCCAGCTGATTAGCAAGGACAAGAGTGCTTTTCCAAACGCATCCAGCTCACCAGCAGGAATGAGGCCGTAGACGTCTGTAGGAGAAGCTCGGCCTTGTGGGTAAGATGAAACATGGTCACGCGGTTCCTGCTGTCCACCGCCACACTTCGACACAGGAAGCTGTGAGGTGAGAAGATGCAGTACAGTGTGTAGATACTGTTAAGAGTTTACAGTTGTGCCATAGCACCCCCACAGCCTTAGTGTATCAACACACTGCTCGACAGGAAAAACATATCATGACACAACAGAATGCATCTATGATTGTAATTCTAAAAATGTATTCACACAATTTTCATGTTTTCCCCCTAGTGTGTCTGGGGAAGTGCGTAATGCTACATTTTCTCTAGCTAGCTGTAGAAAGCATTACGGAACAATTCACCTGAGTAAAAGTGAATGACGAAACAACCAAACAAAAACAAAGTACAAACCTGAATGCACAGCTGTAGATATTGGCTCTGGCTTGGACCTGAGCATTTGATTGGCTGCTGACGAATATGTTGATGTTCTGTACAATTTCCTCCTCGCTGGCATATTCCAGGATAAGTGCATATGTGCCGGGCTGAACCACTCTGAGACTCAGCTGGAGCTGTGACTGCAGTGAGGAGATATGTCACCACCAGGCAAGCTAACACACGCTCGTGAAAGCTATTTAGTACACACTAGATGGGTCCCACCTTTCTGGGCCCGTCACCATAACGATTTGTGTTGGACGATATATTGTCAGAGAAATAATTGCATCTGACTGATGTAAACAATGTTGTTTCGCTATTGTCGTGTGACATAATTTGTTCGTTATGACTGTTAAAAGCAATGCCATTCCTTGGCTAAGTAATAAAAATAAACCTTGAGGAGAAAAAAAAAGAAATGACACATTTTCGCATTATTTCTTCCAAAAGTAGTTGAATGGAATTATGCTGTCGTCTAAAATAAAAGCAATTAAAACCTTCAGGAATACTTCTATCACCTATCGCCATCTGCTCTGTGTGTGTGTGTGTGTGTGTGTGTGTGTGTGTGTGTGTGTGTGTGTGCGGAGCGCTGCAGGCAGACGAGAGCACAGAAGCAGCACAACATGGCTAACTTTCTTCATGTCAGCAACACGCATGTAAATACAACAGACGGTATTACTGACGCCTGAAGAATTATTGAAGTTGTGTCCATATATTGCACGATAAGTCAATAAGTCACTGCTCACCTGTCTGTCGCTAAGCCAAGCCATCTCAGGGTGATCGGGGGTGATGCGTCGCACATGAGCCTGCCTCTTACGGCGCTCCCTGTGGGTGGAGAGAGTTCCCTGAGAGCCGAGCGCGGAGCTGAACGCCTCCATGGGCACGTGTTTATACAAGAGGCAGCTGTCGGACACACACACAAACACAAACACACAGGCAGAGACAGCAGTCAGTCTATCACTGAGAAGAATGCTAAGGCACACATGTTAAACCCAGGCAGACTGGTCAGGGATAACACTGTTGGAACCTTTTGTTTCACGTATAATTCCAGCGAGGTCTACCATGTGTATATAGAGCATGGCTCTCAATTATCTAGTCCAGAGCCATGGAAGGAACAAAGTTATGCCAACAGAAGTTAGAAATGTTCAACGTCACATGGTTCATGGAGAGGCAAAGCCTAAAGTATGGCAATTGTTCCAGGAAGTGCTTGGTGGGCAATTTGAATATATATATATATACAGATATATACCTTCATTTTTTGGTAGTCAACAAATGCACCGATTTACATTTAAAATAGAATTGATTGGGTACCATTGGCTAACTTCCGGGAACTATTTTGAGGCTTCATTGCTGTGGAAAAATTATCCATTGGAGTGAACGGAGATGACGCAACTCTCTCTTTACATGGCTCTGGTCTGGTCTAAAGGACCACATAAATAGTTAATACAAGCATTACTTCTGGTGTCTCTGTGAGCTGGAGGCACATGTGCAAGGCTGAGTAATCTTCTCCTGAAGTAGAGATGCCTCGTAGTAATCCCTGGGAAGCAGTACCAAGTAATCCTGGGGGCATGGAAGAACATAACCATTAAGATTGATTTGACTGGATGTTTTTTTTTTCTTCTTAGTCTTTTGTACGTACTACATCTACATACTTCTACAGTATGTAATTACAATGCATGATGCAAGCATTGCTGTGGAATAATGTGCATGTTAAGCCCACAGCTGGAAATGAACAGATGTTTTCACAATTACATATTTGTTTTGTGGGGAATGAGCTAAATATGAGGCCATGGTTCTCAGCCGGAAACTGATGGAGTGCCTACTCCAGGTGAGGAATGAGTCCTTACCCCAAGTGAAGGAGTTTAAGTACCTCGGGGTCTTGTTCG
>JAODUH010002334.1:0-12110 GCA_027564835.1 Typhlichthys subterraneus | reverse complement strand
AATGTTTGGTGTTGTTTTCTTACATGTTGAGACATTTCTTATCACGGTAGCAGAGATGATGTGCTCCTTTGACAAATACTACTCAGGTGGAAGGTGGTCTCATCCTATTCACTGCGCGTTCACGTGTATTGGAGGCGTGGTTTAGGAAGGAAAAAAGGTGCTTTTTTTCGATTATATCTTTCAAAATCTGGCTAAGTTACTGGTTTTTCCAAGATGACATACTCATCCTTTAAGTGTTGTTAGGCAATTGGAAGGGCTTAAGCCTTAGTAAATTGCATATAAGTCCCTTACATATATTGTATAGTACCCCAACATATCACGCATAAGTCATGTGTGTTTGAAATATCCTGAGATCATTCAATAGACTTTCATCAACATCCTTCATTCTAGCACACAAGAGGGGCTTCTGCCACAACCTCCTCCATAAAGCCCCACCCCCAAATGAAGCACTCAGCCAAAGGGAGATAACTATTTAAAAACTTTTGCACTTGAGGACCGAGTAGACTATTTACATTTTTGTAAACAGTTTTCGTTGTTCGCTGTCGTCTTACAACAGCTGAACGTTGTGAATTGTCTCTCAAACGTGAGAGTCAACCCACCGTTAACACCCGCATCGACCACGACAATATAGCTACTTCAAGTTTCCTCTGGCGTTTTCGGAAAGATTCTTCATGGTAGGTCATCTTACATTTATGTTCACATACTCTTCATGCCGTGTAGCATATTTGTGCATGTTAAACCATTATGTCGTGTTTACACGAACCATGTGCGTGTTGAGCAGTGATAACTTCTGTTTTGTGTGGCTATTACTAAGACATCTAAACTGAACATTTGTATCGTCAAAGCGACCTGCTTCTGTTTGTAGGACCGATAGCGGTAGGGCACTGCATGTTGAACCTCAACACAATCGTGACCCCAGAACTGATGTGTGATGTTTATTTTGATAATATAAGAGTGGTGTTAGATATATTAGGCTACACTGTGACACTAAGTATTTGGGTTGACAATGCTAGTTCCATGCGGATGGAAGAATCATGCTCATCTCTTGAAGCGCAAACTCCTTTGAGGAACCTTCACGAGTAGAAGGTCTCGAAGACAAGTTAAGACAAATAATGTCTCGCGTTTGATAGTGGGAATAACAAGTGGTGTATTTCTGCAACTTTCATGCCAAAATCTGTTGTTATTATTAGTGTCAACTAAAAAATGTTTGAAAACTAGATGTAACTTTAATAACAAAGTTTCATCTCCAGGAAGGCCTACACTGTAATAGTCCACTGCAATGGGAAGATGTGCATTTATGCAAACATGGCTGGTGGTGATAGTTAAACATAGTAAATGTGACCTTTATTATGCTTGGAATAGATCACAAAGCACTATTTGTCACTTATGCAATGTATGCCTAATACTGAAATATTTAAGAATAGGCTACTTACTATATTATTAAAGACACACAGTTGAGAAGTGTATCCTGTAAGTGAAGGCTTAACTCAGGACAAATGTTAGCCACGCACAACAAAATGTAATGCATTATTATACAATGATATAGCACCAATAAGCAGAATATTTTACATGTTCAAATACAAATCTTATTTCAACCTTCCATCAGAAGATGGAAGGATCAGAAGATTAATTATAATTAAAGGCTGATGTGCAACAAATGTTCTGCCTGTGTTGTAGTTCCACGTATTGAAGTTACACCTTGATGTGCCATAGCACTACAGCGTTAAGACATCTTCACTCTGTTTACATTTCCCTTAAGAGAGCAGGTTCACCAGTGCACCACTTTATCTGAGAATGTACCACACAACTGCAGAAGAATACGTGCACTCAGTGAGTTGACCACAAGCCCTTCAGAGACAATTGCAATTAGTTTTGGTTTCAGTAGAGTGCACTGCAGTACACAGTCTGCTCTGCAAAATCAGATTTCTTCCAGATATTCTTGTTACTTATTGCCTTTTGTCACAGAAATGTCACATGAGCTGTTACAGCAACAAAGCCAGCACCATGTATCTGTAGCTGTTAAGGCGTAAATCATTGAAATCTACCCAAAACCAGCACATAAAACATTGGTCTCTGGGTCAAGTTGTCCTGGCAACAGCTGCTGAAAATGTACCAATTTTCAATTTAAATGTTTTACCTTCACTCTTTGGAACAACAATATCAGCAATTGATGTATTGACCAAAGGCATTTGTGCAATTCTATCTAGCTGTTTTTTGCTGTCCTGCCCACACGAGACGCCCCGTCTGTGACGTAACAGCAGACCAGTTTGATGCATGTTGCTGGATGCTGCTTTGCTTTGATTTCATCCTTGGCTCTTATATGGCAGCAAGCCTCTGCTAAACCAGAGGACTGAGGTTGAGATGGGGGGGTGTGTGTGTGTATGTATGTATACATACATGCATACATACGCAAATGAAAGAAAATGTCCAATACGAAATATCATCAAATGTTTTAAACACATTTTATTCTCTAGACTACATTTTTAGTTGTCTGATTTGTAATAAGTATCTTCTAATGTCTTTCTTAAAATAAGACATTTTATAATCTGGTAGAGCATTGCATTCTTTATCAGCTCTAAAAATCACTGTATTTTTAAGGAAACTTGTCCTGTGAAGGGTGCTAGCTCTCCTTTTTACTATCTGAAAGTGTAATATTTGTCACAATCGTCCAAAATGACTTCTTCGGCCCCCATGCCAGCAGAGATAAAAGGCCTGATTATTTCACCCTAGCAGCACCTTTTATATTCTTTATTTTTTATTTTTCCCAGCTGCTTTCTCCCATTCACCTTCTGTGGGTCACGGCTGACCGGGTGGGTGCCCTTGTCCCTCCGTCCGCATGTGTTCCCTCCCTCTCCCCTTCTTAGGGTCACAAGAGGGCAAGCTCTGCATGGCTGACCGCCGTGAATGAGCACTGTTGTTAGCAAGAGGCGGCATGTTTCTCTATTCTTCAATGGATTTGGTTGGCCCCATTAACTTTTTTGTTTGACTGGTTTTAAACATTACTATAGGAGCCAACAACTGTCCTCTAGGTAAAGATGTAGTGAGGCCTGAACTGAGAATGACACCACACTTTTACTGTGCATGTAGTAATCTGAATTTACACATTTACAATTGTTCTTGTAGGGGTAGGGTATGTGTTACTGTCGTACTGTAGACTACCGTTGAAATGGTCACATGATTAATGTGCAGAATTGCTATTGTTGTTGAAAGCAACCGTGCACTGTGTTTTATTTTTATTTTTTTGTCCTAAACTCATAGAGCACATGGTCCTCCCACACATGCATCCTGGCTGTCTAGCACCTTCTTCTGCTCCACCCTCGTAGTCTTGCAGAGCCGGCCTTTACTTGGCGTGAAGTGTGTGGCACAGCGCAGGCTAGCTATGTCCTTGGCTATGTAGCTAAGACCTGCCTTCTTTACAGGAGAAGTATTTCGATTGACATGCGCAAAGTCTAACTACTGTACATAACTCACTGACACAAGTCGGACGTTAAATAGACCGAGGAATTTGTTGGGAAACCTAACAAGAAGACTCTGGCTATTTGTGGGTCTTGTATATCTGTTTAATGAGTAGGTTATGGTTACTGTTTAAAATAAATAAAAAACTGATATTGGTAAATAAAGCACTACGCTAGCACTGGATTTACGGATACATACACTTGAGTGACAATGCTAACAGCCAATGAAAATAGACAGTACTACAGTACTTCCTGAAAGTGCTATCCATCTCACTGGGGCATATGTATCAGACGTACAGAGTTGCTTATGTGACCCAGTGCTAATGGACGGAAGAGGTTGATACTACTACTCCCCTACAGGGCTTATAGGCTCATAGCATTCTCTACCACTAGAACATCCACCGGCAAATTCATGTATCAAACTTTTTTTTTTAACTGTGAGCGCCGGTGGATGAAAGTTGGGGTTCTGGGGGTGCTGTATCAAGGAGAGTGAGTGCATTTAATGTTATTACAGGGCTTTCTGTCTATTTTGACAATTTTATGGTAATGGTGAAATAAACTCACACATGGGTCCTGATTTAGGCTACACTGAGAATAATATTGTCCTAGATTATTGAGAGGAATTGGCCATGCGCTTGTGTGCGTGAAGTGGTGTTATTCTTTGGCTCAGAAAAGTGGTGTAATCCTAAAACGCTTTACTGCCCCATAGTTCGTAAAATCCTCTGTTATTTTAATCTAAGATTTAGAACTTGTTGTCACGGTGACTGTTCTGTCGATTGATTTGTAGTTTTTAAAACAGAGATGTTCTAGCCATCTTAACACATTTAGTAATATTGCACCACTCCACTCCAATATTATTCATGTATTTGTTATGTGGTGGTGGCATATTGGAAACCAGACCTGCAGTATACCAATGAAAAAGGCTCAAGAACATTGCTGGTTGATTGCTAGTTTCTGAAAAGGATTGCGTTATTGTGACCCTCAACAAGTCAAACATATTGTATAGCATATATAAAGCATATTTACACTAAGGCAATAAGACATTTGCTGGAACTCCAGAAAGATATGTCTTAACTTTACCCCGGATGTTGTTTTCACTTGCATCAGAATGTCATCTGACTAGAAAGAAATTTTGTAGTCCTGAAAATTTTGGAAATAGCAAATATCTGCAATAATGTATCCTTTTAAGACCCATCATGGGTACAGCTTTCAAAACATTTAGAAAAGGTGTCATTTGCCTTTTTAAAAAATACTTTAAGAAGTGATTTAAATATAGAACAGTCGCTCACCACCTGGTTGCACATTATCTGCTGCCATGTCATGGTGGACAACAAGTCACATGGGGTTTGGCTAGATTAGTGAAGGCTAAACTCATACCGTTTGATACCATTCCATTACGCTTCTTAATTAAGACACCAGATCCCGACCCAATTCAGAGATGCTGGCGAAAGCTTATTGATATTTGAACTAGATTATAACAAAAACACCTCTTCAGTGCCATAGGGTGCTCCCTCAGAAGCTCTCTCCCTACCCCTACACACACGTTGCTAAGGCTAGGATAGTGTTGTGTGACGCGATCTACACCACTTTGTATGTGTTCCTGTTAACAGAGGCAGGGCTGGGTAGCAACACCAGATTCATTTTAAGCGTGCACACATAACGGGCAGCTTGCAGACCGCGAGGAGATATTTGCTGAATTTGACAAATGACCTTGCCTTCGTTGACTCCCACCTTTTTAAGGGGTTATGCCAAGGTCGCGCCGTTTCTGCACCAGTCTGCTAAGCTACTTAATTAAGAACCCAGACCCTGACCCTCTCAATTAAGGTGTGTTCTGTAAACCGTACCATAATATGAAGTCTTTCCTTACACCATGTAAACCCACCAACCCTCCCTGTGCGTGTGTGTGCGTGTGTGTGCGTGTGTGTGTGTGTGTGCGCACACGTGCACAGCGCGGCCCCTTTGAAGTATGCATGACTCCCAATTAGCTCTCTTCTTTCCATCCCTGGTCCCCAGGCCGGCATCATCTCATTGCTCCCACAGGGTGCATTTCATTAAACCCTTTTCCCTGCTTGTTTGACCAGACCGAAATACCAGATTCTGACGTGTCAAAGGTCAGCTGTTGCAAGCTAATTGTAAGATAATACACCTTCTGTCAACTTCATTAAATGTCTCCTTGCATTTAGCTAACTTGCTGTTCAGTGGGCGGGTTGAAAAAAAGTATCCGGTACATCTACACAGCCCTGGGTCCGTAAATAGGAACATGAACAAAGTGGCGAACACCGCTCACAGCAACAAAGCCGCTTTGCTTCACAATGCGTTTCAATGTATGAGGAGGCGCTGCGGAGGGGATTTGATTTGAGCTCAAAGTTAGCAAGCGTTCTCCACCCCTGCCTTTTTAAAAAGTGTTTTACTTTTTAACCTTATAGCTGGACTTCAACCCTGACTCGACACCCTTTTGAAAACAAGGACAACCCCTTCGAGCCTTTAGAAGGAAGCTGCGCGATATTAACGTGATGGCTGGGATACCTGTTGTGCTGCTACTTCTCGCTGTATGCTCTCTCACATTCGCAGGTAAGCTTATTTATTATTTATGTCTGTTTAACATTTGTTTTAGACAACAATATTTGCATCACATTAAGATCATGCTGGAGAGAGTGAACAGATGAAGCAACTCTCTCTTTACATGGCTCTGGGTACACCTAGCCTCAATTACATTTTTGCAGCGAGAATCAGTCTGGAAAAGCAGAGAAATCTTTTGCAGCTGAATCCGAGTAGCAATTGAGCTGACCAATACCGATCATTAGACTGGCGTGGTTTAAGTGTGGCGAACGTGACTTAAAAACAACAGACACTCAGATGGCTCATCGATGAAGTGCCCGCCCATCTGGCATGTCAGGTTAGAGTACACCTGCTCCTTATTGCAAATATCTAAAAGGCCACTCACGTGGGAGCAACTCTGAATCCGCTGTTCTCCTGGGATGTCCGCACACAACAGCCCCTGTGGAGTTCACAGAGAACCGTGCAGAAAACAAAAACTTCAGTGAACGTCAGTCCTGTGGTCGGAATGCCTTGTTAGCGAGAGAAGGGCCAGACACATCCAAGCAGACAGTAACTCGGATAAGTAGAGAACATCTCTGAAGGCACCACACTCTGGGTTACAGTAGCAGAAGACCACATCGCTGAAAAGATGGCGATATCTGACATTGTATACAGTATTATTTTACCTGAACTTAAAGAAGAAATGTTAAAGCTTTTAAAAAAAAATTTTTTGACTGTTTATTAGCTTACATGTCTTCACCTTTCAGTCAGGCATGCAGTCGTGACTGATCTACATACAGAATTCTAGTGCCTTGGATCAAGTATTTACTTTATAATGTGACTCAACAGTCATATCAACATTAGTTATAATGTTTTCTGAATTATTGATTTTTTTTTAATGAACTGTAAGCCTTGCCGTTTTGCAACTTCGTATTTGTAAATTTTCACGGGGCCTATTCTGAGTGTATTGTTATGTTTTGAACAATCTATATACTACAGAGGTACAAGCCACACTCTCAGTTAAATTGTTATGGTCGATAACAAACAATAGCCATGTCGACTACATCTGCTGGGTGGTGAGCAAACGGCGTTTGTCCCACAATGCCAGGATCTTGACACACAATGAGCTCATGTATGTTGTTTTTTTGTTGTTGCATGAAACAGGATTGCCAGCATTGTTGAACACCGTCACAGGGGATAGATGGGTATTTACAGTTCACAGACAACCCCACTCCCTATACAATACACCTCTGTGCCCTCAAAATGTACACATTTGATGCATCTGATGCATTTTAAAATCTCTTAACTGAACCATTGCCGTGTTAGGCAAAAAATTGGAGTCTTATATAACGCACTTATGCTATCGCCATCTTAAGTTCATGGTTGAAAATTAACCTCTTACCCACTCTCCCCTGCTTTCTCTCCTCTGTAATTTTGTAGCATCTGCATAAACAATCCCACCTTCTCTCTGAACTAGAGAGCTCTTACGTAATGTTTTAAATGTGTCTGCGACGAGCCCCCGCTCATCGTAAAGCATTCCACCATCCAGATCTGTCGTAACTCTCAGCCAGTCAGACTGAAAGCATCTGTGACGTCTGCCAGTTCCAAGTGATCTGCTCTGCTGCTTCACTTTGTCTCCAACAGCCCTACGAGCCTTTTTCCTCATCTGGCCAGTGGGTTCTATGTTCTGAAGAATAAGTACGGGTATGGCAGGGGTATCATTTTGCAGACCTCACGTTTCGCGGTGAAAGAGAGTCACGCGGGAAGCACGCCAGATGTTAATTTGCAGCCGTTGGCCAAGAACAGTTTCAGCAGGATACTGCATTCACTGGGAGGCCAGCGGCTCACTGAAAAACACTCACACATGCACACAGCTTCTCTCAATGCCGGCACCTCATTCGCGTGATCTCTGGCTTAGAGAACGCCAGAACAATAAGTAGGAATCTCTTCTTAACCCCTTGTTATTAGAGGGGAAAAGCAGACGCGCTACTTCAGAACACAGTTTAATTAGTATAATGTTTTGTAAATGCTCATTTTTTTTTTTTTGGTGTACAGTTGTTAGATAACTTTATCCTGACCAGACTGCCTCTCCTGCCAAAAGCAGTAATAACATTCTTCCTAGCTGGACAGAAGGCCAGCCTATAAATCCTCCGTCCACGGTGCTTTCTTAAGGATTGCGAGAATGGGACGGCCAGGATGTGTTGCGCAACCGCTGTAACCTGAGAGGGGTAGAGTGGAGAGAGAGGCATGGGTCGCCCGGTCCAAATCGACACACTCCACACACTCACTGTGTGCCAAACCGCCGAAAAGCTCCTCCTCAGCATGCTAAACCAGATGTTGCTCCGTGATTCATGCATCAAGTCTCGGCAGCGAGGCAAAGGTTGCGCGCAGCTACGAGAGCGGTAACGGTGTTTACATAGCAACGGGGAGTCCTGCGTGTCTCTAATTACATGTCTGCGGCCCCTCCCACGCGGAAAAACCTTTATCTTTGCCTCTCTGTCAAGCTAGTGAGATGGAGGAGGGCCATTCTGGCCCCGTGCGCTATGGTACATAACAGTTTAATGAAGGGTAATTACCCGGAGTGCAATCAATTGATTTGTGGATTAGTTATCTGCAGTGCCGTTTAGAAGCGAAGCGCAAAAGCGGCCAAAAAGCTGCGCCGTAGTGGCGATAACCCAGTAAAGTACTTTGGCTTGCATTTGTGTCTGTTATGTACACTCTTTTTCAATTGACCACCATCTTCCTCAGTCTCTTACTCTTGATTAAGCCTGCACACGCACAAACGCATGCAGTGTGAACAGCACATTGTTCTTGTCTTCTGCACTGGACACGCCTCTACAAATACGCATCACGCTGTTTAGTCTGTATACCGCAAGCACCGTGTCAACCTGCTGTTCAAATGGAACCTCCTGGATTTGTGTCCAGAATTGACCGGTCCCAAGCCCCGCCCATTTCACCTTCCAAGCTACAGTAGCTACAGTAGTTACTGTAGTTACTGTAACTAGGTTGGATGGAACAGCATAGTAGGCTATAACCAGTGAGTATATAATTGAACAGAGAGGCATTTCTGCCATAACATTAATTCCTAAGTACTTACGAATATATCTGAGGGTACAATGGACTCAAAAAATGCTCAGCTATTATTGGAGGACAGGTGAAAAGGGGCGTGACTTGGGATTGGTCAATTGTCCTGTTTGCTCAAACAAGCATTGCGACATGGTGTTGCACATGCCACTCCAACACCGGAGGGCTGATGGGCGGGCGCTGCTCTCTGCTCATCCCCATGCAGAGCTCCTATTGGCTGTTCCCTACCTCTCAAAGTGCAGATGAAGATATGTGAGAGTAAAACAAACCCCAACTGCCCCCTTCCTTCTCCATAGTTCCAGTAAGCAGGCCTGTAAATAATTTCAGCCAGAAGCCATAATGTGAGACAGCTGGGGTGATCCGGCGTTTTCCATTGTGATCCCGACCGTATGAAAAACACCCGTGCACACCCGGTGCTGGGGAGAGTTGGAGTCAAGAGAGTTGTGCGACTGCATTGATGAAAAAGAACAATACTACCATAGTTTACTGCTTCTGCCCTTCATTGACGAAAAAGAGAACAGTACTACCAAAAAAAGAGAACAATACTACCAAAAAAAGAACAATGCTTCCATAGTTAACTGCTTCTGCCCTTCATTAACGAAAAAGAGAGTAATACCACCAAAAAAAGAGAGCAATAGTACTACCAGTTAACTGCTTCTGCCCTTCATTGATGAAAAAGAGAGCAATACTACCAAAAAAGAAAACAATACTACCATAGTTAACTGCTTCTGCCCTTCATTGTTCAAAAAGAGAGCAATACTACCAAAAAAGAAAACAATACTACCATAGTTAACTGCTTCTGCCCTTCATTGACGAAAAAGAGAGCAATACTGCCAAAAAAAGAGAGCAATGATACTACCAGTTAACTGCTTCTGCCCTTCATTGACGAAAAAGAGAACAATACTACCATAGTTAACTGCTTCTGCCCTGACACGTTAGAAAAAAGACACGGAATTGGATGGATGGTCCTTTGCAGTTGTTTATTTTATCTTACGTCTCTAAGTATGTACACTGTCCTCTGTAGGACAGGTCGCTCATGTTGTCTGTATTTTTGCATTCCAGCCACAACAAACTGGTAGGTTCATCAGAATATCAGCATTAATAAGGCCATCTATAGCCTTCGAAAATGATCCCTAATGAGGGATGTGAGCTGAAGGCTTCCAGGTGGCATCTGTCAATACATCCCCCGTCCCTCTCTAGATAGATCCCGCTAAAAGACTGCGTCCTCATATTTACGTTTCTTTGGAAAATAATAGTATTTCTCCGACAACACCAATGTCGTTTTGCAGTATATATTTTTGTTCTTTATCACTACGTTGCGCCTTCAAACACACACTTGTCTTAAACTATATTTTTTGCTTGCATTTTTAACAAACTTTGGTGGACGCCGTTGCGATTTCTAGTCTTAAGTTTTTCGGTTAGAGTTCTGATTGTCTTGCACTCGTCCCCCATTACTCCTGCACCCTGCTCTACCACAGCTCTGCCCACACTTTTTGTTGTGTTTCAAAACAATGGGGAACTGTGGTGCGGACATCTGAGGTTTCGGGGGTGTGCTGGTGATCTAGTGTGACATCGTTGCCACGGCTGGGATAGTGTTTTTTTGGTGCGGTCTGCACCACTTGTTTGCGTTCCCATGTTCAGAGCCAGGGCTTCTTTGTTAAAGTGTACTTTTAAGTATTATCAAGGTCAGAAGGCTCTGTGTGAAGCTGTTACTCTCAAAACGCTCTGGCTGTCATCCTGTCTGTTGTGTTGGGCCCTTTTGCTGTGTGCACGTCTGTCTGTCTGTCTGTCTGACTGTCTGTCTGTCTGTCTCTGTGTGTGTGTGTCTCTCCGTGTGTGTGTGTGTTAAAACATGCAGCAACATGACATGATCTGACATGTCATTCCTCCCTGTCCCCCCCCTGCGGGAGGTGATGACACACAGTGGTATGTGGCCTCACTCAATCCTCCCTGTGACATTACTTCCCTGGGCCTCTGGCGGCCCCCAGCTGGGCCGTTGCACATTGGCACAAAGACCTACCATTGTTCTTCATGTCTCTTCATTCTGTGGACGATACTAGGTTCAGTTGTTCTTGGGTATTTAGCAAGGATCATATTTGAAAATGTCCACCATGTACAAAATAATGTTGCCAGGTTAATAAACAGTTAATAAACTATACTATTATATATCACTTCTCAGGTTTGGTTACTTACAGTGAGTGATTGGCAAGTGATCATTTTGAATTAATACTTTCAAATGCATTTACCAGCTAAATGCAATTTCCCCCATGAATATGTTGTGTATCAAATGTGTAGGCCTGTACAGTATAAGCCTAGTGCTGTAATCAGTGGCGGGCCGTGTATTAAACACCTAGGCCTTCAGTGATGTCCTACTTAGTCCGACTTCAATAAATACCTCTTCTAATACATTAATTTATGACACCACGTGACCACGGCTGGAGAAATAGTAAACAGAAACACCCTTACGCACTACTTTGCATCACCTCAATTGTGTACAAAACGGGATATTTTCCAGCGCATTTTAAAATCAATAAACCCGCACCAGCAATTAAAACATCTCTATGTGGTACTGTCAAAACTAAAAAATAAAAGGGTATTTAAAATTAACTGTCAAAAAAGTTTTAATAAGTCCACATAGAATACAGGAACGCTTTAGCAAGAAGACTAAATAGCAAAATCGCAGTTTAATATCAGAGACACCAACAAGATGACCGAAGGAGTGCAAAATGTTGATTTGGTTGCAAATCAATGTGCAAATCAACGTTTTGCCCTCCTTCAGTCATTGTGGATTAAAAAAGCGAGTAGATGTATTCTATTTCTCTCTCTGCTAACCAGTGCTCCGGTGCAGCTCGATTGATCTGCGTTGAACTGAAGTGAGTAGGCTGCTATCCTCCTTCTCATTGTTGTTTTACGGCGGTGAGTGAGTATCCAATCACAACGTGACGCCAGCTAGGTGGCCTACTGTCAACAAGTCGTGATCTGATTGGCTATCGCAACTGTCTATCAACTGTATGTGCCCGTTCACTTACAATG